>JAMKQA010043556.1:0-13665 GCA_024699735.1 Posidonia australis | reverse complement strand
CATTTGACAAGTAAAGAAAATCACAATCATATAAAATCACATAAAAATCAATGAACATGAGCAAAATCAATCAATACATCAACAAATTGTAGAAAAAAATGGAGAAACCACATAAAGATCAAGATAAAAGACCACAACTGACATTCATGCCAAAAAAATAGACTTATCGTATTCACGACTACCATACCAACAAGGTTGTAGAACTATAGAAGATGCTTCAAATAAAAATTACAAAAATTCCACCACAGACCAAATTTACAAGACAAAAGAAGAACGAAAACCGTAGGAACGCCCATACGACAACATCAACTTGATTACTTCAATAAATTGCTTCAGAAAACTACACTTTCATGAAGAAAACAACAGAAAGATACCACATCTCGACATACTACGCAAAAAAAGAACAGAAACTATCACTCACCATCGAGCCTATAGATGACAACTCTCTTCTGCCTCCCAACGCAAAGCATCCCTCTGCAATCATCCCATGCGTACACATTCGCCCCCTTCGTCCTCCCGATCGCCGCGAGCATCTCCAAACTCGACAGTCGATGGAACACAATCCACTCCGAAAGGCTCAATAGATGGTCTCTACTCCCCAACACCTCCATCGCCGATGGCGCCTTCTTCCAGAACCCACCCACCGTCCTCTCCAGCACGTAGGGCTCCCTCCATATCTCTCGATTCGACGACTCCGAGCCCGGGGCAAAGATCCTGAGGGATCCGTCCGTGCATCCGGCGAGGATTTTGGAGCCGTAGGACCCCACGGCCTCCACCTTGGATGGGGCGCCCCTGAAGAGTTCGACCGCATCGTAGGCGTAGTGGACCATTGTCCTCGGGCATTTGGCGACGGCAATTCCATCTTTAGTGGTTTTGATTCGGAGAGTGTGGGTGGTGGCAGGGGTGTCAGTGTCGGTGGTGGTGGTGGTGGTGTGGGTGGTGGCGATAGCGAAGGACGCGACGGAGGAGGGAGGGAGCGGGAGGTTGCGGGGGAGGGTTTGGGGCGAAAGGGGGCGGGAGGTTGCGGGAGATGGGGGCTGTTGCGTGACCGACGGCGTACGGAGGACGCGACGGAGGAGGGAGGGAGCGGGAGGAGGGAGGGACGCGACGGTGGACTGACGACGTACGGAGGACGCGACGGAGGAGGGAGGGAGCGGGAGGAGAGACGACTGTTGCGGGAGATGGGGGCTGTTGCTGGAGAAGGGAGAGAGGGCTGTTGCGCGAGATGGGGGCTGTTGCGCGAGAAGGGAGAATGGGAATGGGAATGGGATTCCTTCGGTTTTGAGATGGAATGAAATTCCCATCTTCAATAGGAATTTGATTCCCAAGGAAATGCCATTCCAATTCTTTTTTTTGTACCAAACATTGGAATTTCCTTCCAATCTGTTTTTTCATTCCATTCCCTTCGATTCCAGCGTACCAAACGCAGCCTAAGATCAAGCACTTTGGTACCAGATTTCTTGACGATAGTCGACGATAGATCGGAGGTGTAGATGCTAGGTCCATCGCATTCGTTGAGATTGAGAAGACTGAGAAAGAGTTCCAATCAAAGTTAGAGATGACACGACAAAAGACGACCACGAAGAAACTCCTTCGACGAGCTACAAGATTCGACTAGAAGGCATTTGTGATTGGGTTAAAAGAGGATGACAGTCTTAATTCCCTCCCCATAGAAACATGCCTAAATCTCCCTCTCTCTTCTCCATCTTCTTGCACTTTCTCATTCACCACAACCCATCTCTACTACCACTCTATGGGCAAGTAAGAACGATGAAAACGCCTTAATGCCAAATACAAGAGAGGATGACATTTTCTCTTCTCTTTTTTGTCTCTCTTCTAGCAACATTCTCTCCCTCTCTAATGGCAATAACCTTGATAAGGTGCAGCCTGGAAGAACTCAAGTTCTTTACAGTAAGGCAAATAATAGCCTATGCTTCAATATAGAAGACACTCAACCTTCCTCCAATTGCACTCCCATCTCTTCCAATCTCTTTAGTGACACTGATTGCAGAAATGATATCCATAGATCAATGGGGGAAGAGAATGTGATTGACCAGGAGATATTGTTCATCCCTTTAACTAACTCCACACAAAGTGGGAGGAATGGTGCCACACCTTATGCACAAAACCTCAACCTTAACCACTCTAAAGAATCAACCAACTCTTTGTTAACGAAGGACAAAAAGGATGAAAATCAGATTAGAGCTTCGATGGTTGAACATACTCCCACCCTCTGTGACGATTCGACTGCCATGAGGGTGGATGTCAGCCAGTCAACCAATGAAGATGAAGATCGGGAGTCAAGCCATTTGAATTTTCGGATGTCCACAAATCAAACTTTTGAATATTTCAAATATAGTTGGGTACAATCCAACTCATGGTTGCCCAATGAAAACATCAACAAAGGAGTACCATTGACGACACTTTTAATGGGTTCAAGGTTTTATCAATTGAATAATGAACTCTGCTCCACCACTAAGAGTGTCAGGATGAGGTGCCTACACTTAAATGGCCTTTTCTCCGTAAGGAGGAAGGATGGATGTAACAATTCTAATCGTCATTCTTCTAATTAATCATATTTTTTTATTAAATACACTACTGAATCTAAATTCAAAACTCATAATCAAATATGATATAATGTTAAAAATTACATTAGAGTAGTATATCTATTCCAAACCTTTGATGATTGAGTGGCTTCTCTAAATACACAAGTAAGAAATTCAACTTTTAATTTATACTTACAAGATACAAATGAAACGCATGTGAGTAATCACTAAAAAGGTCATTCAACACATATCTACCAAAAAATAATTTAATGCAGAACTTATCTCTGCAAAATAAACTAAAACTTGAGAAAAATGCAGAGGCAAAACACATCACCTAAACACGTGAGACCTATAAAAAATCCTTCTGCAATAAAATTGGGTGAGAAATCCACTAGAAATTCTCTAAATTGAAACTCACATACAAACAAAAACATGCATCACAATATTAATTCCACCAGCATAAAACCTCTAAACTCATGTTGCATACTAATCATAAGGCGTGCATAAGAATTCTCCATCAAATCTAACTCAAACACAAAATCCAACAGAATTAGTCAAAACATGTACACTAAATGCATGCCTCAAACATGAGACCATTTGTAGAAAACGTGCCTCAAACACACGAGACCTGTACCTACAATCTGCTAAAAGGTTCACTCAAGTGCCAAGACATAGAAAACAATACCAAATCAGAAATAAGCATGAAAACTCTAAATATGTTATCTCAAAGCCAATCCACTCTATCTTTAAAATTTGGGTACACTACACTTCTCGTATACAAACTACAATGATCAAATTATGGAAAACATGATCCATCTTATCATAAAAGCATGCATCTAATGATCAATATCAAATTTGCTAAAAACCACTACAACCTTAAACTAACACAATGTGTTACGTTGCTAAGAAATCCTTTAAAACTCTTTTTACTATTTTCAAATCACTTTGAAGGAAAAAATTTAAAATTTATCAAATAAGACTAAAACACAAAACAACACAATAGGCCATAGTTTTCTGCTATTCAGGGCCAAAATGCGCGACTCATACTCGCAAGCTAAATGCATGGGAAGACATTCGTTACTGAAAATCACTCTTTCTAGCAACAAACCAATCTAGAAATATAAGATATTATATATCAAATTGAAGGATTAAAAGTCTACTTTACAATGAAAAAATTTCACATGAATTCGATAATTAGAGCTTGAGATATAATTAAAATAATGCAGTAAGATCCTCCTAAAAAACAAAAATACAATAGAAATCTGTTATAATCATTCAAGCATTCAAGGTATTAAATGCATTCTAAAAATCCTATATAATATACTAAATTGAAGATCTCAAAACCATCTATACAACACATCCAAAAGCATTGAAATCTGATATTCATAGCTAAAGATATGACCAAAAAGAAAAATTATAACTACCTAAGTTGAAATCTTGGAACTAAATACTTAGGAGACTACAACTGAATATTATACATTTGGAGTACTATTATAAATCAAAATAATTGATATTATATACCATTTTGAAGGTTTTTAAGTCTTCTATACAATGGAAAAAGTTTCAAGTTAATCTAGGCATTAAAGCTCAAGTTATACATGAATAAAGACCCTAAGGTCTGAAAGGCTCCAACTAGACAAAATTCATCTCTAACTTTCTCCAATCTTCTAGAGCTAAATCTAAACACAAGATTGCATATATTATACATGGATCTAAGCATTAAGAAGTCTAGTTTCTAAAAAAAATCAAGTTTAACTAAGTTTGGAGATGTAAAACTCAAGAAACCCTCTAAAGAAGAGAGAAAAATCAAGCTTTAATGATAAAACAGGTCTTCTTGACAAGGCCACACATTCAATCCACAAACTAACTTCAAACATGGCAAGCCTATACTCTAAATTGAATTTCAAGAGGCCCTCTAGCTAAACCAACAAATTCCACCAAAGAAACAACATGAAGTCTTGGAAAGCAAAAGCTCTTAGCAGGTGTGTACCTTGAGTTCAAAGAGAACCCATCATAACAGCATGCTATACCTGCAACCGAAGCTTCGATTCTCAATTGCTAAGAACCTCCCTTGAGCTCCTCCATGAGGTCCAGTAAGCCCTCAAGCAAGACACCACAAAATAACAACATGCAACAAAGGAAAATAGGAGATTCACCCACAGAGTTTAAGCTCCAGCTCAGCATTGAACCAAGGTCACTGCACTCACTCCGACGACCTTGTTCGGTGATTTCCACAACCAAAGTACAATGTTGGAGCTTCAAGGATGACTAGAGCACCTTTCCTACGCGTCCTCCCTAACATGTCCGAGCGAAATAAGTGGCAATAGAGCACCGGAGCCTCCAACCTACCTCGCTCGTTCTTCCTTTTCTTCTTCTCTCTCGTTTCTTCTCTTCTCATTCTCTTCCTCTTCTAAGTATTCTTTGCCTTTATATTGGCAAGCATTACGTAGTTGAATCTCTCTACATATTTAGATATCACCAAGACTAACTCAAAAATCGTACACACAAGTCCAAATTATAACGCATTGTCAACACAGAAGATGGCACTAAATGGCATGGTTTGGATCCTAATCTTCGACTGGTTAATATGCTTTACCATTCAGAGTTATCCTCTATGCTTTATTTTCATGTACAATCCCTTTCAACTAGATTTTACTTATGCAAAAGTACACTTAACAAACATCCACTTAAATATATATTTTATTACACTTGTATAGAGGTTCAATTGACATTTATCACTTCAACTTAAGTTCAAAAGTGTCAATATTAAACACCTGCACATAAGTTACTAATCATGACCAACATCCTTTATAAATAAATCTTCGCTCAACGACACATGTCAAAGGGACACAAAATAGGATATTGATCTACACTCAAATCTTGCTACTCATTGACTAAAGGAAATTCAATACGCACGATTGAAACACACCTCTAAAACATGCAACACAAGGGTCACAGACGTTAGAATGGACCTTGGTCGTGTGTTGTCGACAATCCACCACCTTATAGAATTTTTGCAAAAAAGCAACAAGGTGTCATCTATGTGGGTTGAAAGGGCATGTAATGTAAATCTACATCTCACTCGATGGCCATCTACAAACTTCTAAAACCTAGGAAATATCCACAAGCTTCCTCTGCTTGTTGGTGTGAGATAAGGAGTGCACCCCATTCCTTGGCCTCATTGGCGGAGTTTATTGGATAGAATCCCGTTAGACTCACTTCGAGGGATAAGATTTACGTGAACCTAGAGTTCCTCTCCTTTTGTGTAATAGCCACTATGAGTGACAACACTATCTCAGAGGAGGAATTGGTTGCTCATCTTACTCAATGACTTACTGGGACAATTTGAGATATTCGTGCCTTTACTAGTCATAAATTTCTCATTAGATTCCCTTCACTCGCGTTGAGGACAGAAGCAGCTGCAACAAACTGGACTATTGCCTCCAGTATCTCGATTTCATTTGCTCCTTGTTCGATAGAAGACAACGTAGTTGACTCTCTAAGTAAGATGAGGGAATCTGGATTAGAGTTGACGACATGTCTCGTCACTCATGGCGCCTAAATTATATTTGCAAGCTTCATCAATGGCTTTACAGAATTACTAGAAGTTGGCCACAACAGTGCCACAACTTGATATCAGGGCTACAAAAGGCTTCACGTCTATCACCAACAAGGTGCAATTATCCCACATAAAAAAAAATTTCGGCATTGGGGAAAACATATCACCTTTGCTAGGGTGCTGGATATATGTCAAGCAAATAGTTCCAAGTTTCCCCCGTCCTTCGACACCTTTTGCCACTCATGAGATCTAGCAGCTCTCTAAAAAAATCAAAGAAGGAATATCCTGAGAAATAATAGAGGAGGAGGACGAAGGGTTGGAAGAGGACGTGAAGGAGCAAGAAACGTCTGGAACAAAGATGATGCAACAAACTCCATTGTGGACCTAAACTAAAATAGCTCTTCTAGCCCAGCCAGAAAAATCTCTTAGGAGCTTGGGCTCCTTCCTAGGCCGAATAATGAGACACGTGTTGCAGCTTCAAGTGGGGGCATAAGTGCAGATGGTCCAGTGGACAACATGAAGCCCACCCGACTTCTACTTCCAACAAAGGAAGCATTGGCCTACAAAGAACATCGACGGTGGGGATTTAGCTATTCCCAAAGCTAATAACAAGATCTGCAAATCTATGTACTATCTATACAGAGCTTGTTGGGAATTTAGAAGCGTCAAGACCGCGTTGCCTTGATCTATCTAATTAGACCTGCAAATCTGTGCCCTATCTATGTAAAGAGCTTGGGAACTTGGAAGCGTCGAGACCATGTTGCCTTCGCCTATCAAGACACGGAATCAACGGGCCAGAAGCGTTGAGACCGTGTTGCATTGGTCTATTTAGACATCCTAGTCAGGCACGGTCTATGGGCTTCACTAGATCCACTATGGGCTGGTAGGGTAATGTCGGTCCGTTTTTTAAAAAATTGAAAATAAAAATTATTTATTATTAAAATATTTGATATATACGTAAAAACATTAGAAAATATATAAGATATTTAATATTTTTACATTTATAATTATTATATCAATATAAATTTAAAAAATTACAAAAAAAAAACTATTTATAATTAATTAATCATTACTAAAAGTCCCTATTTTCGTTGAAGTTGTTGTCGTTTCTTCATTTTTTGAGTTGTCATTTAAATTCAAGTTTTGAAGACAATTAACTACATCGAACTAGTCTTTCAAGCACATGGAAGTTTCTATGAATTTTTCTAATAATTTACATCTTCTATCGTTAAAACTCTTTGATTTGTAGAAAATGCAGTCTTCGATGCTACAATAGACGTTGAAATCGTTAGTAAACTTTTAATCATTTTAGAAACTGTAAAAAAATCTAATTGTAATACTAGACTACCACTTTAATATATTGATGTTATCTATCTCAAGTTCACTAAAAGCAAACTCATATTCTAAATAATTTTCTAATTCATTATTAGTAGTTGATTTTGTGTATTTTTCATTTTCCTTATTTAATCTACTCCAAAATGAACTACCATTACTATTACTAATATGTGCTCCTACAAAAATAGATGTATGAGCACTAGAATTTCACCATAAATTTTAAAATATTCTTCAAATAATGTATATAAAGTTTCCTTAATTTTACTAATAAATTCATTTATTCTTTCACTTTTATTCATGTTACTAAAAACATTATTTATAAGTATCATACAATTAACTAATTTATACATAGGGCCCATGACTAATGCTAAACATATCTACATTGGAGGCTTATCTCAATAACTATTATATTTATCTTCCATTAATTGAATAATATTTACAAATGTTGGGATATCTCTATATTGTTAGAAAATGTTTGTAATATTAAATAAATTAATTAAAACTAGAGAACTAGTAAGATAATATTGACCTGATAATTATTTAATAATATTATAAAATGATTCTAAAAAACTAGGAATTATGTTAGAATTATGTCAAACTTCATCATTTAACAAATAATTAGATTTTACATTATAATATATTACAAGTATGTTACTATAAGATAATCATGAACTTAATATCTCATATGTTAAATTCTATCTATATTAAACATCTAATTTAAAATTTTTAAGTTTTAACAATTTTCTACACATAAATGTCTAAAGTCTTGAAATCTTTTAGGTGGTGCTTGAATAAATAAAATAGTTGATTTATGTGTTAAGATGGATTCCTCCTAGGTTTGGTCTCAAAGGTAATGTGGATGGCTCCAGAGCTTCTTCTTCTTTTAGCAGTAAGGGGATTATTCGTAATGGTGGTGGCTTTGTAATTATAGCCTTCTCTCATTTTTACGAGAATATTTCCAATAACGAGGTTGAGATGAGGATTGTATGGGATTTCATTTGTTCTTGTGGGGATGCAGGCGTGTCTCTCTCTTATGTTGATTTAGACTTTGGAGTGGCTATTAGCATGAGCACAGGTAAGGTGGCCATTCAATGGAAATGTAGTAAATGGTGTAATTTGATCCAGAGGTATCCTATGTTTGATGGTATTTGCTTCTCTCACTACCATCGGGAGAGGAATTTTGCTATAGATTTTTCGACCAGGATGGGAAGTGAGTCTAAAGTGGATAAAAGTTTCCATCCTTTCTTTGATTTGCTTAGGAAATTGTGTGGTCTATTCAACTTGGACAGATAGGGAATCTCTTCGTTCCGGTAGAGAACAAGCTAAATGTTTTGTTACCTTTTAATTTTTCTAGAGATGCTTGGTTGGAGTATTCAAACATCTTCCTACTCCTTTCTCTTTTTTCATAGAATATTCAGAACAAGTTGTTGCTCTAAGTACTTTGTGACTTAGGAGTGTGTTCCTAAGTCACTATGTAGCCTTTATGCTTGTAACCTTCCATCATTAATAAAGGTTACTTTTCTTTTGCCAAAAAAAAAAAAACAATTGATCTTATATTTTCTTTATAAGGTTTAATGCAATTTATACATTCTTGTACAATTAAATTTAAAGTATGACAACAACACTTATAATGTAATAAATCACTATTTAATACTGATCTTAAATTTCTTTTTAATATCTTTATCGCAACATTATTATTAGAAACATTATTAAAAGATATTGTATTAATTTTATAATATATGTCAAAATCTTTAACAACACTATCTATTATATTTGCTATAACTTGTTCAGTATGTAGATGATTAAATACTTTAAAAGTAATTAATCTTTTTTATAAATTTCATTCTATATCTATCAAATGTGTAGTTAAACATAAATAAGAAAAATTATTAGTGTCAATCCAAATATCACAACTCAATGATATTTTACTTAATAAACTAAATAATATTCAAATTAAATTTTCTTTATTTTTTAAAAATGTTTTACAAATTTTATTTATAGCAGTGTTCTTAGAATGACCTTTAAATTGTGGATTTAAATAACTTTGTACACAAGATTCAAATCTTTTATTTTCAAAAAATGAAAATGATTGTTTAACTTATACTATAAATTTTGTTACACCTTCTTTTGGTTCTTCTGCATTATATTTCCAATTCATTAATCCCTTAGAACCTATTTGCAATTTAGATTGTCTTAAATTTGTTTTATCATTTTTATTATGTGTAGTTATACATCTTTGTAAATGCCTAAGTATATAACTTACAATCATACCTCTAGGACAAGTATTTCCTTTACTACAATAATTACAATAATATTTATATTCATCAGTAGGGTCTAAGGTTATATGTTCCTAAATCTATGAACTTTGTTTCTTAGGTTTTTTTAAGACTGTGGATTAGGTTTGTGTGGTTTGAGACTGATTTGACTCTTAGGTTGGGATATAATTTTAGCGTCCTACATTTTCAAATGGATATGTAAATATAATATATAAAAAATTGATTAAAAAAAATCCTTGACCTAAAAAACCCAAAACCTATAAATTTAGGTATTAGAAGTAGAGAAATTGGAGAAATTAGAAGTAGAGAAATTGGAGAAATTAGAAGTAAAGAAATTTGTTGTTGTTGGTGCCTTAGTGGAGACTAGACCTATCAAATGGGTCATGTCGTGTATTTATCGTGTCATGTATAAAAGTATGTACTATATGTACATGTTAAATCTAAATATGACCAATATAATTATTATGTACCTAATACTAAACCTAAATATGAACTGTCTGTTGTTGTGTATACAGGACATGACCTATTAAGTACATGTTTAACATTATCATGCCGTTTGACCAATAACAACCCGATTGAGATGAGTACATGTTTACACGATTACATGTTTAGTATACGTTTACACATTTACAATGACATTTTAACATTTACACGTTTTGTACATGTAGAAAAATAAGACATAAATCAATAAATCATGACATTAATCATTCAATAATATTTTTCAAGTTTTTTGTTCTATAGTTGATAATTTCATTGTTCCTTGAAATATGTTAACATCACAAGTTTACAACACATTACAAACATCTACCATTCAAAATAATGAAAGCTACGATCCATAATTAATATACAATCATTATAATTAGTATAATAAGGTTAAATAATTCTAAGTCAATAACCATAATTAGTAATTTAGTATAATAAAGTTAAATAATTACTAATATAATAATGTATACTAAACAGGTAGTTGTGTACTATATACACGATTAGGTAACGTGTACTTATAGAGTTTTTACCTTAAACACGAAAACGATCCATTTAATAATCATGTTGTCCAGGTAGACACGATGAGGGTATCGTGTCGTGGTCGTGTCATGTCAAAAATTGACAAGTCTAGTAAAAGTCAAAAAATTTTGAAGAGTCGAAGTATTGTTATTGATGAAGTCCGGAACTAAACTTGAATTCTACACTTGAAAGTTGACAACTTGAGAATTGATATTGAAGAAGTTTGAAAGAATGAGAGTAAGTGTGTTGTAGAGTAGTAGAGAGAAATGAGAAGAGTAGCGAGTGAGTTGTGTCAAAATTGATAAATGTAAGGTGGTTTTCATGGAACAAGAAGAAGAAGGAAGGAGAAAAAAAGAAAAAAAGGCAACGTATGCCCCAACGTTCATGTGAACGTTAATGTCAATGTTCATGTGAAAATTGAGGAGTAGAGAAAATAGCTCGGCTCACCAACGTTCACATGAATGTTGAGTATTTTTATTTTTTTTATTTCTTTTTGACATTTTCTAAATGAGCCTAGTCCAATGGTTTAGCCTAAAGTAGGTTTGGCCATCTTGGCTTGGCCATCTAGGCCTGGCCCATGAGCTCAGCATAGCCCTAGGTCCGACCGGGCTAGGGCCAGTTTGACCCTTTTTTCAGTTGGATCGGGCCAATCTGGGCCAAATTATGGGCCAAGCTACATGGTCCAGAGCCAACTTGGCCTGTTTTCCATGTCTAGGTTTATCTAATAAGGAATCTTCCTTGGGATGAAATTTTAACATAAGTCAAGATTTTCTTGTTTCTTGGTTTAAACACTTGCTATCAAGCTCGCTAAGACTGTACGTGATTTGAGTATCACTCATTAGCTTATGTTGCCTTGGTCTATCTAATAAGAAATGTTCCTTGGCATGAAATTTCAACATGAGATAGGATTTTCTTTTTTTTTGGTTTAAACACCCATTGTTATGCCTATTTTAAACCTTGAGCTTTGGATGTTGCTATTCCTTGGGCTAACTGTATACTAAAAGATACTTGCTTTCGCTCATCCTAGAGGTTTTACTGCTAGGTTTTACTACTCTTGAAGTATGGAACAGGCGTGCCTGTCGTTGATTGGCACATAGTTGGTTGTCGCGGCGACGCTATGTGTTAGAAATATACTTTGTTTTGATGATTATACTTGGATTAATGAATTTTTTTGTATATTTTCATGAAAGAAAAATAAGGTTGCAGAATTGTAATTACTTGAGTCATGTAAACCTTATGAAATATGTTGTAAATAAATATATAAGGATATACTTAGCAATTTGGTTGTATCAAAGATGAAGTATCAAAATCGACATATCCGAGGAAAATCAGTATATCAAAACAGGAGAAATCGGTACACAAAACGAAACTCCGAATCAAAGATGAAGAATCAAAAATGACATACCGGAGAGAAACGGCATACCGAAGCAGGAAAAATCGGCACAAGCAACGGAATTCCGAAAAAGATTGTGAAGATAAAGCTGAAGATAAAACGACATATCGTACTAAAACGTATACCATATCAGGAGAATTCGGCATACCGAAATAATTCCGGCATACCGAATTGCCCGAGAGTTGCTGATTGAAGACATAAATGGCATTCCAGAGGTCAAAACGGCATATCGATATACTAACCGTTTATGACCGTTTTTTAGTCGTTATATACATCTTTTGATAGTCCTTTGGCTATAAATAGGACCTCTACAAGCCTTGATAGGACACACATCACTTCTATATACTTGTAACTCTCGATTACTGTGCTCAAACTCTGTCCTACATTCACTTCACAAGCCGGTATTGTAATCTTTATGTGAAAGCGCTCTGTGAAAGGGAAGGCAATTTGTTGTAAAGCTACAAGAGGAGGCTCTAGTTTCTCAGGGAAGGAGAAGTGGAAGGAGCAAGGATTGGGTTGGTGGGATAGTCAATATAATTAAGTGTTTTATCGTTTTAGTATAAGGGAAAAATCTCAAGAGGGTCGTGAGAAGTACACTAGGCCGGGATTTTTGGCCGAACTACTATAAATTACCTGTGTATTCAATTTCTCTCATCTTTTTCATGTGCATGAATTTGTCTTAACCTCAAATTTATATGATTGTGCAATAGTTTCTGGTTTACTTTATTAACATACTTCATTTTGATTAACTTGTAACTAAAATTAGGAAAGTAAATATTAAAAATTAAGATTCTCTATTCACCCTCCTTCTAGAAAAACCACTCGATCCTACAATTGGTATCAGAACAAGGTTTTCTAGAATTAGACTAATTATCTACTAGAATATAAGGCTTCTTTAGCATTCAACAATAATATTGTAGAGGGACAAAGCATTAATAGACCACCATTTTTTGATGAAATAAATTATGATTATTGGAAATGTAGGATGATCATATATCTGAAATCAATCAACTTTGAATTATGGAATGTAATAGTTGTAGACACCCCAATTTTGAGGTCACTTGGCAGCAAGCTCCTTCGGATGATGCTCTGGTTGCGACCATCTAAAACCCTAGCCCAATTAGGCCCATGCTAGCCCACTCTGACCCAATTAAACTTGAAACCAAACAAATGAAATTAAATCCACTCAAAATCCAATTAAACCCACTTAAATCCAATTAAATCCAATTAAAATCCAATAAATAAGACAAAAACCCTAATTCAAGCTTGAATCAAATTAAATCATTTAAAAATCCAAGTAAATAAGTGAAAACCCTAATTAAAGTCGAAATACATTAGAAATCCTAATTAAATAAAATTCAAAACCCTAATTAAGCTACAAACCCTAAATAAACACAAAAAAATTGAATAAACCCATAAATCCTAATTTAAAATCCAAAAATCCCTAAATAAACCCTAATTAAAATTCGAAACCCTAATTTCAAGTCAATTAATCAAACCCTAAATCCCAAAAATTGAAAATCATATTCAATTCACAAAACCCTAAATTAAAAC
>JAMKQA010043555.1:2500-15814 GCA_024699735.1 Posidonia australis | reverse complement strand
TCAATAATTCATTTTTCTTTTATTCCCTCAAAGGCATGCTGACCTACCCTATCCCTGCTTGGAGGTAATAAACACCTATGCTGAGGGGTGGCTGCTCTTTTAGTTTGATATAAAAGGGGTGGCTAGTCCCTTTGATCATGTGGGCTTGGTAGGTGTATGCTTCAACTCCTCTCCAAGTTATGCGGTAGGGATAGAGTCTTCCTACATGCCTCTCTCATTGGAGCCGACTTCTATCTTCTTATTTCTTTTGTGCTCCAAAGTCTATGTTGTTTCTTTTTTGCTCGCACTCTCACTTATGTCCTAACATTTTTTTTCTCCCTCTGGAGGTGTAGGTCCCTTAGGAATTTGTACATTTCGCCCACTTTCCTGTGGATAGTCACTCCCTCACTCCCTAGGTCACACAGGTAGTAACTCGTGAGGAGGATCAAACTCTTCCTAAGCAGGCAGGCTTCCGACTTTCCTCATCGGGCAGCGATTATGCCAATGTTCATATTATAATTATAAAAAGAAAATACAATGCTTATGACATGATTTATGTAATGTGCGGATGAAAAAATACTAAAATGCTAAAGCAAGAAACATAGAGATGCATTTTGCAAGGCTCGGGAGCGACCGACGACCATTGGTAGTACTTTCCCGTTAGGAGGCGCTGACGAGTGATGATCATTGGTCTAGCATGCTCTCTTTCTGATTGAAGGACCATGATTGAAGCTTGGTCCTGGTGATTTAGGATGTGGTGAGACAACTTCTTTGCCCCCCTTGATTTTGCTGTGCTCTGTAAAATCATCTGTGAGCACCTCCGATTGTGCTTGGAATAAAAATGTCCAGATCTCCAGGCTCTATGTGTTTGCTTTCTGAGCAAGATCTGGTATTGTTGCTGCTTGATGCAATGCTGACTGCTCTAAATGACTGAACTGTTGGTGACTATGATATTGAGGCTGTGACCAAACTTTGGTTTGGATTCAATACGCCTGCACTGGTAAAGTGAGTTAAATCGCAGGAAATGATCGTTTTTGGGGACTTACCTGAGCATGGGGATCTCCTCCATTGGTGCTGATACTTGTATCCCAAATCTTTGTGCTCTATTCGTTCTTCCGCCTTGATCGGCTCGGCGGTTCCTTATCCGTATCACCCAAGGGATTCCTTTCTCATACCTCAGTTGTGACACAAATTTTCAACCATTAGGCAAGGGTTGTAGAGAATGGCCAAGTGGCTGACAGACTCAAGAGCGGGAATGCAATTAACTGGCTCAAATCGGTCAACACGACACAGAAAACCAAAAGTGTTGAAGTAGAGATTGCCTCAACGGTAGGACGAATCAAACTAAAGACTCCTCGGAACCACCGAGGAAGGATAAATACAACTGTCAAGAAAAAGGGGGAATATACAATAAGATTGGTAAGACAAATAAAAGATCAGATAGAATCAACGAGAAAGATGGAATTGACTCCCGAGGGGCTTGCTGCTCTCGGGTTCGAATGCTGGGGTAATGGCTGGCTAACTATGGTGGGTTGTGCCAGTGGTGCTTATGCAGCCGCTGATGTGGGCGCAGGGCCTACCGCCTATGTGTTAATCACAATGACCTTTTGGTCAATCAAGTCCTGGATCGCGTTCCTTAGTGTAAGACAATTATCCATCGAGTGACCCGTGACTCGATGGAAATTGCAGAACGCATTCGCATTATACCAGGCAGGAAGCGGACTAGGCGGTGGGCGCACCTCAGGCAGCCTTAAGAGAGATGCGACTTTAGGGAATACCATGCTCAACGGTTCCACTAAAAGGGTATAGTGGCGTTTGTCACAACGTTGCCGCCTTGGCTGCGGTTGTGCCAATGGCGGGCGCATCATCACCTAAGGGGCAGGATAAACTGGAGTGGCAGTGGGAGTGATGTGCGGTGTGTGCGGTGCTCTAGGTGTAGGCGTGGGTGCATAAACCACTTGATGCTGAGGGGGCGGATGGATATTCGCCGGTGCAGTAGGGGATCTAATGTAAGCAACTGTATCCTTGGAGGGATCCCGCCTCTGGGGTGGATTGGCACCATGGTTGTTGTTGCTGCTACTGTCGCCACTATGTGAGGAAGTGGCTTGCCTGGCAAATGCAAAGAGTGCTGGAAAACTGCCACCGCGCAGTGAACTCTCAACACGGGCACCCGCCCGAAGCAATGCAAGAAAAGGTAGTGATTTGTTGTATGCTGAGCAGAGTCCTGACTGCTTGCTGTGCTCCTCAGATTTTAATCTCAATAGATTCCTCATTGGAGGGTCTATCTTTGACATGTGAAGCCAAAAAGCGCCATCGTCTAACATACTCCCCAAATGTTTCTTGGGGCCTCTGCTTGATAACGACTAAGTCCTCCCACTTTGGGACTAAGTCGAGATTGAAGGAATACTGTTCGAGGAACACCTGGGTAAGGTCGTCCCAAGTCTTAATGGTGGCCATGTCAAGGGAAGTGAACCACTTCAACGCAGGCCCCGTGAGACTTTTCTGGAACAAGTGGATCAACAACCTTTCATCAGCCTAGAGCTGGGCGAGGTCTCTGCAATAGGCTTTAAGGTGGGCAATTGGGCAGCCCCTACAGTTGTATTATTCAAAATTCCGGGATTTGGAAATTTAGGGGGAGAGTCGCCTCTGGGAAAAAACAGAGGTCCTGGAATTGGTAGTACCGACGATCCCCGCCCTGCACTTGTCGGATTGTGCACTTCAGATCATTTACCCTAGCGGGGAGAGCATCCGGAGCTACTGTAGCTATGGATTGTGCAGTAGAGGCGGGTGCCACATACACTGTATGGGTCGCCCCTAGGGGCTCCTCCGGATCCACCATTATGTTGTCTGGTTCTATGGCAGGATGGCCAGTGTACCCGTGCATGGGTGGAGTGTGCTGGGGGACAAAAGATGAACCTTGTGTGTGGTACAAGGGTGAGGACAATACAGGGGGTGGTGTAGAGTGTGGGAGCAAGAGCTGTTGAGCCAGGATGGTCTCCGATACAATGCTCACGGAGGGCTGTGCTCCCGCCAGCCTAGGAGGCTGGCCACCAGATAGGAGGGATGCATGCTGTGGTGGGTGTTGTGCTAGTGTAACAAAGGGTAATGTCGACACCCCTATTGCCGGAGAGACGAGGGATGGCGATGGCTATGGAGGGAGTGCAGTGGGTTCAAATTGTGGTCCTAAAGCCAGTTGCGCAGGCAACTCGGGAGCCGAGAAGGACAAACCTAAGAAGGGCTGGAGCGCTAGTGCCAATCCCTGCAACTGCTGGGTGAGGGCCGACATTTGTTGCAACTGCGCGGTCATGGGATCGTCGCTGGTGGCTCCAAAGGATGGAGGTAAGACAGGAGAGGAAACAAGAGGCTGAGATCCTAGTTGTCCGAACTGGGGGATGGCTACTACTGAAACAGCCGCAGTGGGAGGAGGGCTAGTGAACACATAGCCCTGAGGGGAAACATACTCAACTGCTATGGCCCCGACAGTAGGAGATGACCAGGCAGGTGGTCCCGAAGGCAGGGTTGCCACGGGGACACGAAATTGTGGTGGTGGAGGTCCCCCAGAAGCTAAGGCAAAGGTGGAGGCAACAGTGATGACTGGAACAGACACAAAGGAAGAGTGTCCCGAGACAGGAACCTCCTTCTGCATGGTAGGGGAAAGGGACTCGCTGGCATGCTGGGCCATCGTGGATCGCGAGCGAGTAAGGATTGGACTGCGGCTAGGATGAATAGGACGGATCCTAGGACAAGCTATCGTCGGAAGTGACGAATAACTTGGGAGATGCGATCGAGTATAAGATCGCTAATGGAGTCAGTGAAAGGATGGGTCCAGAGCTCAGGCTAAGGAAACTCACAGACCAGAAATCCTATGCACAGAAACAAACAAATTAGAAAAGATGCAATGTTTATGGTGGTATGAGATGCAAATGAATGCCCCTAGTATGCACTCTCTCACAATCTAGGGATGTCCTATTATGTTGTCTACTCTGGGTTCACATAGGGGTAAATAGGTCTCCGACTCAAGTTTAGAAAAAGTAAGGTCCCCGTTCTAAATCCCAGCCAAAGCTTAGGCAGTGAACGGGTGGTGCTTTCGGGGCCTCATCCTCTGCCAAAGCAGTAGGTTGTACCCTCTACTACACCGACACAACCCTAGACAAGGGGGGACAAATCCGATTTTTCATCCCATGCCAAAGCCATAGGATGAGCCACCGAAAAATGTCCTTCGCAGACTATATAGGCGATCCTAGGAGAGGAGAAGATGCATGTCCTATATGATGTATGCAAAGTATGCTTTAAGTTTTTTACTTGCAAATTTATTAAACCATGGGGAAAGATTTGCAATTTGACTCTAGTTTTCCTGATTTATTGATTTTGGTTGTTGTGTTTTCATTAACCAAACGGGGAAGCAAACATGTCTCTAAATCTCCTAAGCATGGCATGTACAAAAAGGGAAATAAACATGCAATTTAGCCATGGATTAACAAACAGAAGCATGTGCACATTATGTGCAATAGTAGTGACACAGTAAATGTGTGAAAGGGAAGAACAACATTATAAAGGCATGTATGCAAAAAAGACACCACTTAAAAGGAAAACCAATGCAAGGCATGAAAATAGGCGAGCAAGGAGAAAAATCGAAGCAAAGGAGAAACCTAAAACAAAACCGGGATCTAGTTTTCCCCAGTGGAGTCGCCAATTCCTGTAACCATGCTGGCGACAGCCTTGGGACTTGGCACGAAAAGCCAAAAGCACGAGGGTCGGCAAAGTCACGGCAAAAACAATAAAAATAAAAATGCAAATGCAGGAGTCGCTACCTAGTCTATTAAAATGGAAGACGAGGAAAACCAAAAAAAACATGCAAATCATGCAATGGAAAAGAAGGTCAAAAAATAGAAAATGGGTAAGGATCCCAGTTACGTACGAGGAAGGTATTAGGCACCCTCGTACGCCCGATAAATCGGTCTTCTATAGGTTTCTCATTTGCTTATGAAATGTCGGCTTTTCAGCCTTTACTGTACGCCCGTGGGTGATATGCCATGCCATGCTAATGTGTGTGGTGTCTAATGCTAGAATATGGGTGCATGGAGTGCAAGGTGTGTCCTAATGCTCAGAAGGATCACTCGTATCGCGAGTCAAGCATTGATGCAAGGGTATTGCATAATAAGATCAAAAATCTGATAACTTCGAGTGATTTTTCATCCCTGCTTTACTACATGCCAATTGCAATCTAACACGCATAAAAATGGTCAAAAATAGAGCTGTGTCCTCCCGATATATCAAGGAAGAAAACCAGGAAAAGCCAGAGGCAAATCGAAACAAAAATCATACCAGAAAACCATGCAAAAGTGGCTATGTGCTACTGAAAAACAGGTTGATGTGCCTACTTGGTGCGTCAGACTGGTGCTCCAGTCTGGTGCGCCACCTATGTGCTCCTGTGTGGGCCAGAAAGATGTGCTGAGGGAAAACAGAAATCCATGCAGTGCCAAATCACATGAGAATGCATTCTGGGAAAGTATGCAATGTAAAACCCTTTGCAAAGCTTGAAAAATATGCTTTAGAAGTAAAAGAAATGCAAGTGAAATGACTTGCGAATCTTGTGCTCAAGGGTTAGTAGCCTCACACAAGATCACACCCTATTTATGCATGCACGATGGTTCAGTCATGTCCCTAGATCATGGGTTGAATGCACAAGATTCTCCATATTAGAGTAGAGGCAAACAGCCTACCAGATTCTTGCCAAAGACTAAATATCTAAAGGGAGAAAACAACTAGAAAACAATCTTGTTTTAAATTGAAAACATGCCTGCAAAACCATGAAATATCAAAGAATCAGCAGTAAATGAATCAAGCTCAAAGTCATCCAAAAAACCATACAAACAGGGATGCAAAAGTGAATGTTTTGCTCTCTGACCAGTCTGTTGCACCTGAATGGTGCACCAGAGTGGTGCTCTGGGTAGGTGCGCCATATAAGTGCTCCAGATTGGTGCTCCCAAAAAATATGGATCAGGCTACAATCTGATCCAGAATCTGACCCAAAATAGAGATGGGTGATTTATACTAATGCAGGTTGACTTATGCAGATGTTAAAAGCTGAAAGCATGATAGGATGCATATGATCAAAGCTATCTTACTATCATTTGATTAAAACAAGTTGATTTAATGGGTTCATGGCAGAAATGCATACAAAATGCAAAAGAACAAACATGAAACAAGTAAACCCAACGAAACATATGTAAGTGATGATCATACCAAGAATATCTCTACTGCACAACTTAATATTTAAATGCTTGGCATGGATCTATGTGCAAAGAAATAGTAAGAAAAAGATAGCTCATATAGGTAACATAGTGCAGATTTTTATGCTAGAAACAAAGTAAACATGCTTGCAAACAACCGTGTAGATTTGCATGGAGAGCATCTTGCAAGGAGGACAAGTAAATTCATCATAGTAACCTCATGAAAACACAGAAAAATCAGACGATATGTGAAGTTTCTAGCATGCATTATTTCAATGCAAAAGAATAAGAACTTAAAGGAAAAGTGGGAAGGGCCTACCTTGTCCAAGATGTTCCTTCAAAGAAGACCCAAGATAATAAGCTCCTTGATGCTTTGGAAGGGCTGAGAATATCTCTGGATGCAAGGAAAAGCTTGAGAGCTCAAGTGGATAGTTGCAGAATTCTGGAGAAGGTTGGCTGTAGCTGTGTGTGTCTAGCCCCAAATGGCTGCCTATAGGTGTCGATATATAGGGATTTCTTAAGGGTAACTCATGGAGAATACAAGCAGCCTCGTAGACGAAGAGCTTGGAAGATTCCATGGCATATTCGTAACTTAAGGTAACAAGTATGGGAGGTGGAAAGCCAGCAGCCAGCAGCCAGAAAATTGGTTGTGCGCCAAGTATGTGCGCTAGCTATGTGCGCCAGGTAGGTGTGCCAGGTAAGTGTGCTAGCTAGGTGTGCTAGGTAGGTGTGCTAACTAGGTGCTCTCCCCTACTTGTCTAGAGTTCTAATTGCGCTGTGGGCCTGCTATAGGTTTTGATTTGGTTTTAGCTAATAGGATTGAAGGGTTAGCCACATCCAAAGCAACATCTGGAAAACTCATCTATGAGTCACCTCAAAATCGGGGTGTCTACAGATGCCCCTCCCTGAGCGAGGTCGAGGGAAGAAAGGAACCAAGACCGACTCTTAGGGTCGACAAATAGGGTCCCGGTCAACCGAAAATCCCTAATTTGGTTGACCAAAATATTTTGGTATTCCAAATCCCTGTCAGTTTTATCAGTCCCTTGCCAGAACGGTCGACCGAAATCACCCAATTCGGCGTACCATTTTCTGTGATTGCAGAAAACCTCCCCGGCCTCCGTCGTCTCTTCTCCACAAAGTGGGAGTAAGGAGCGGACCCCTTTAAATCACCACAAAAATTACAAGTAAAACATGGGGTGTAGACATCCAAGTCTACGTCAAAACCCCCAATCCAAACATAAAACCATTAAGCATGCTGTTCAATAGAAATTCACAAAGGCATAAGACTCATATGAAATCACTGTAGCATGCATCAAGAATACCCACGAAAATCCCACGAAACACCCATGAATCAAGATGATACCACATAAACACATTATTCATCTCATTCCCAACAATTTCCCTATTTTTGCATGATTTTAACATCATTATCCATTATTTATCCCTTAACCTAAACATGCCACAACCAAGGAATGGGAAACGGAGGGGGACGCGTACCTGGTTTCGACGACCCTCACGTGCCCTCGAGCTCCGGTGATGCATGACACCAGCCTACCCCCGCTCGCATGCTATCCTCTGGCACATGACCTCCCCTCAGTTTCCGCACTCGCTCTCTCCCTCTCTCTGGTTTCTCCTCCTCACCCCTGCGATGCATGCCTCCCTTTAACTCCACCTCCACGCCTGCCATCCCTCGAATCCCACCGGTCAGCTGCCAGCCTCTCTACTTCGGTGGGGACGAGACGAGCGGCCCTCCCACTAGGCCATACGTGTTGGAGAGGACCGATCGCAGGTCACTGGAAGAAAAAGGAGGGTCACGGGCAAGGTTGGGCTCTTGACCAGGTCCAAGCTCAAATCCAAGTCGGTCTCACCCCCAAACATGGGTCCCAATTGCATCACAGACCCACAAGCCAAAGAAGTCACACCACAAGGGAAAAACCAAGAGCACAAAACACAGGGAGAGACCACAGCCAACAAACACTACCTAGATTAACCAATAACAAACCATATACAAATAGTACAGGAAATTCCATGGTATATATTAAATGGAAAATCAGGCACAGATGTTACATCATACCCCCCTCAAAAGAATTTTGTCCTTGAAGCTCACTGATCAAACAAATGAGGGTACAAGGACTACATGTTTGCCTCTCGTTCCCAAGTAGCTTCCACAACACCATGGTGCTACCATTGGACAAGCACATGAGGAATCACCTTGTTCCTGAGGATCTGTTCCTTCCTACAACGATCTGTACAGCGTCCTCCACCATGGTCAGATCTTCCTACAACTCATCAGGCTGAACTGGAATCTCTTGGGACGTAGCGGCCAAACACTTCCTCAACATCGAGACGTGGAACACACTGTGCACGCTCGAGAACTCTAGAGGCAAGTCCAACTAGTAGACAACTTCCCCGACACTTCTGATTATCCTGTAGGGTCCAATGTAGCGAGGGCTCAACTTTCCCTGCCTCCTAAATCTGAATATGCCGTTCGTTGGTGACACCTTAAGGATGACGAAGTCTCCAACCTCGAACTCCAAAGGTCTGCGCTTCCGATCAGCAAAACTCTTCTGCCTGCTCAGTGCAGCCGCCAGTCTCTTCCTGATCAGGTCCACCTTCATTGCATACTACTGCACAATCATTGGGCCCACAAGCTGCCTCTCGCCTACTTCATCCTAACAGGTAGGTGTTCTACATGGTCTGCCATACAACGCCTCATATGGAGCCATACCTATGCCGGAATGGTAGTTGTTGTTGTAGGCGAACTCGATCAACAGAAGATGATCTTCCTAGCTCCCCCTAAAGTCCAAGGTGCAGGCCCTCAACATGTCTTCTAAGGTCTACATAGTCCTCTCAGTCTGCTCATCTATCTAAGGATGGAAGGCTATACTGAAATGCAAAATGGTGCCAAAAGCCTCTTGCATTGCTCCCCAGAATCTAGATGTGAACCTGGTGTTCCTATCAGACACAATGGACACTGGCACCCCATGCAGTCGGACTATCTCAGCCACATACAAATCTGCCAACTGAGCTAATGGGAGATTCACTCATAGGTAAGAAATGTGCTGACTTTATGAGACAGTCCACGATCACCCAGATGGTGTCGTTCTTTCTCCTAGTCTTGGGTAGTCCTGTCACAAAGGCCATTGATACATGCTATCATTTCCACACAAGAATATCCAGAGGTTGCAACAATCCCCTAGGCTTCTGGTGTTCAGTCTTCACCATTTGGCAGGTTGCACACTTCATCACATGCTTAACTATCTCTCTCTTCATTCCAGGCCACCAAAAATTTCTCTTCAGATCCCTGTACATCTTGGTGCTCCCAGGATGAATTGAATACTTAGATTGATGGGCTTCATCGAGTAGTCTTTGTTTCACATCCTCCACCTGAGGCACATATAAGCACTGATCATACCGGAGTCCTCCATCTGCACCAATAGAGAAACGAGGCACCTCTCCCGCCTCCTGCTTAGCTCAAATCTCTTGCACAAAGGGGTCCAATTGCTGAGCAGCTACAATAGTTCCCATTAACCTTGGGCGAACAGACATGTTTGCTACCCAAGCTCCAGTTGGTCCCTGAGACTGCTGCAACAGTCTACATCCAACCAAATCCTCTAGCATACACCACTCCTTGATCATCCGACTGGACATCAAGTGAGTGCGCCTACTTAGGGCATTAGCGACCACATTAGCCTTCCCCAGATGGTAGGATAGGCTAAAGTCATATTCTTTGAGGTATTCTACCCATCTTCTCTGCCTCAGATTCAAGTCCTTCTGAGTGAAGATATACCTTAAGCTCTTGTGGTCTATGAATACCTCAAACTACTTGCCATACCGGTAATGTCTCCAAATTTTCAAGGCAAACACCACTATAGCCATCTCCAAGTCATGAGTGGGATAGTTCCTTTCATGGTTCTTCAGTTGGCGTGAGGCATATGCCACAACTCATCCATGCTGCATTAGCACACATCCTAATCCTGTCCCACAAGCATCACAATACACTGCAAAGCCTCCACTCCCCGAAGGTAGAGTCAGAACTGGAGATGTGACCAGTCGAGTCTTCAACTCATTGAAGCCCTCCTCGCATTGCCAGTCCCAAATGAAAGGAACCTCCTTCTGTGTCAATCTGGTCAAAGGTGCTGCAATCTTGGAGAAATCCTTTATGAACCTTCTATAATATCCAGCCAAGCCCAAAAAGCTTATGATCTCAGTCACGATCTTGGGTCTGGCCCAACTACTAACTGCCTCAACCTTGGCTGGGTCCACTTTAATTCCCTTGCCTGAAATGATGTGGCCAAGGAATGTGACCTCTTCCAGCCAAAACTCACACTTAGAGAACATCGCAAATAGTTGGTGTTGCCTCAAAGTCCCCAACACCATTCTCAAGTGTGTCTGGTGAGTCTGCACATCAGGGCAATATACCAGCATGTCATCAACAAATACCACAACAAATTTATCCATGTAGGGTCTGAACACCCTATTCATCAAATCCATGAAAGCAGCTGGTGCATTTGTCAACCCAAATGGCATAACCAAAAACTCATAGTGGCCATACTAGGTACGAAAAGCTGTCTTTTGCACGTTAGTTTCCCAAATATGCAGCTGGTGATACCCTGATCTCATGTCAATCTTTGAGATGACTGAAGCCCCCTGAAGCTGATCAAACAAATCATCAATCCAAGGCAGAGGATATTTATTCTTGATTGTGATCTGGTTCATCATCCGATAATCAATACAGAGGTGGAGTGAACCATCCTTCTTCTTCACAAACAGCACTGGTGTATCCTAGGGTGACACACTTGGTCAGATAAATCATCCATCCAACAACTCCTGAAGTTGATTCTTAAGCTCCCTTAACTCTGTTGGTGCCATCCAGTAAGGAGCCTTAGAAATCGAGCTATATCCTGACACCAAATCGACCTGGAACTCAACTTCCCGGTGCGGCAGCATCCCAAGCAAGTCCTCAAGAAAAACATTGAGATACTCTTGAACCACGGGTATGTCCTGCACCCTTAGAACTGGAGAAGAAGACACTATCACACTCGCCAAATATCCCATACATCCCTTAGATAAGTGGCAGTAGGCTTTCATTGCAGAAATCATCTTCTTCTGTACCCTGGCCCTGGTTCCTTGCACCGCACACCATCCCTGATCTAGACACTCGACCAGGACTCTCCTCTTGGCACAGTCAATAATGGCTGAATGCTGTGCCATCCAGTCCATCCCCAAGATGATGTCATATTCCTACATATCCATCGCAATCAAACTGGCTCTAAAATCTTGGTCCCCTAACTTCATATTTCCATGCCAAGCTATGCTCTCCCAAAGGGGTCACCACATCTAGATGGAAGGCCAATCTGGCTGGTTGGTCCCTAACCTCCGCAGCAAAGGACTCAGAGATAAAAGAAAAGGAACTCCTCAAGTCAAATAGGACTCTAGCCATACGATCAACTACAAGAAAGGAACCTAGATAACACATAATATCCATCAACAACAACACAATATAACAACAAAAACAACAACAACAAGCACATAGGGAGAGTACTAGATACAGTAGTGCATAAAAGGGAAAGGTTACAAATAAAACATGCCTCTACTCCTTACCCTCCACTACATCCCCCAATGGTCTAGTATCAGGAGCAGATATGGAGAACACTCGCCCTTTAGTTAGCTGACGGGGCGTGTCCCTAGCTGGCTTTGCAGGATCAGGACAATTTCGCTGAATGTGCCCAGACTTTCCATTGTTGTAGCAGACCATCTTCTCGGGATTCCGATGGTAACATTTTGCTACTACATGCCCTGGGCACCCACAGATATAACAGGATTTCTTCTTTTCCATGCCACAACTCGAACTAGCTTGACTTTATCCAACTCCTCCCCCAACAACAGACTCGACATGCTCCTTCCTTTTCCTCCCAGAGCTCTTAGAACTGCCTGAGCTCTGCCTCCTAGAAGTGAAAGACCGTGGAGCAAACGCCTTCCCCTTGCCCTTGGGGTGTTCTTCCAAGAACAACCTGCAGTCCTCCTCATAACGGACAGCCAATTCCACAGCTCTGGTCAAAGTGGGGTATTCGTAGCCTAACACCCTTGATCAAAGTGCTGGAGTCAATCCCTCCACAAACCTCTTGGCTCTGCGCTGCTCAGTGTAAAATGCCTGTGAGAACTGCTCCAATCTGGTGAAGGCCGCCTCATATTTGACTACGGTCATGCTACCTTGCTTCAGGTTTCTAAATTCTCTATCCAGTCGATCCCATTCATATACTGGAAAGTACTTCTCGTAGAAGGCTTCTCTGAAATCCACCCACGATATCATTAACAGGTCAGTGTTAGGGAACTTCATACGGCGCGTAGCTCTCCACCACTGGTCGGCGTCTCCTTTACACTGAAAGGTAGCTAAACGAACCCACTTCTCAACTGGACACTCCATGCCCTCCAGGACCTTGTCAACCCCGAGCAGCCAGGCCTCACAATCCTCTAGCTTGCCCTTGCCATTAAAGTCGGCAGGCTCAATCGGTGGAACTACTTAAGCCAGGGTCTACCTTGGTCCCATCTGTGTTGCTCCTGCCGAAAGTCTGAGAAAAACCCTGCATCATGTGGCTCAGCTCCTGCTAAAGACCTCCCCAACCACTGTCCTGCTCCTCACCAGAGCTAGCTGCGGGAGTCCTGCCTCTGCTACGACCTTTAGGCGGCATCTTGCTGCCACCACAAGCAAACAAACAAGCAAACAGACAAACAAATCAGGTCTACGATCCCATGTAGATCGAGCAGTCAAACTAAAGCCACAATGCCAGACACCCTAAGCTGGTGCACTTAGTGAACCTAGGCTCTGATACCACTCTGCAACACCCCTTTGCTACATAACTATACAGGAACTACCCAAAAGCAGTTAAAAGAGTCTAAATGATAGAATTAAATAAATAAAACTAAACACACAGACATGTGTGCTGCAAAAGTGGCTCGGAAAGGATGCACCAGACAAGACTGCATCTACTCCTGAGCACCTGAAACAAGGGAAGAAGGAAAACACACGTGAGTGACAGGAATGTCACCAAGTATGTGCCCCAAAACAGCGGCAAAATCCGCGATACACTGCCAGAAAAAC
>JAMKQA010043554.1:0-16761 GCA_024699735.1 Posidonia australis | reverse complement strand
TTTTAGTGTTTTATTGGGTCATGTGGGCTAGTGTGGGTTTGATTGGGACCTACGTGGACTAGGGTTTTGGTGGTCGCGACCAGAGCATCAACCGGAGGAGCCTGCTGCCAAATGAGCTCAAAATTGGGGTGTCTACACCACCCTAACAAGCAATTGCATAGCTCACTTGCTTCTTTTGTTGTTCTGCCTTTTCTTCTTTGCTAACACATTAGGGTTTTTTCCCTTTGTCAGGTATAGAGTATTGTGTACGAGTTCCTAGGCCAGAGCCTAGGAGTTCCTTTCAGTGACCTCAGTTTTGAGGCATTTTCTCGACTGTCTTTCCCTTAGCTATCAGTCACTTACGACGATAGCTCCTCGTAGGTGTCATCCTCCAGTTTGCAATTGCAACCCCATCCTTACCCGTTCGCAGTCCATTATGGCCCAACGAACCTTAGAGACATTTGCACCAGTTCCTCTGGAGGGGATTCCTATTTCCGCCCCTCCTTTTTCCTTCGCTTTGACATCTGTTACTCCACCTGCACTCCATGAAAGCCACTTCCAGGCACATGGAGTTCCCTATTCTCCAGTTTCGGGACACTGACAGACCCTGATTGGTCTAGTGCCCGTGACTGAGGTAGTTACTGTGACTACCACTAGGGCATCTGATCTGATGATGTCCTGTCCTTCAGTTGATTCAGCTCCACTTGACACACAGTTGGCTGCGATTGCTTCATCGGTAGGAATTTAACCCGCAAGATCATTGAACTTCTAGACCCCTGTGACATCTCTTCCACTTGCTTTTTTGGCCCTCGATACTACTACCGATGGTTCCATCACTGTGCAGTCTCAGCAGCTTCTGGCCCTTGCACAGAGGCTGCAAAGCATGGCCTTTTCTCTGGATCCTACTTTGACTACACCTGTTTGTCCAGTTCCTGAAGATCTGTCCCCCCCTGCTCAGGCATTCCATGCTACACCAGTCACACCACCATCGTAGTCGTTGCCACAGCTTCTCGCTATCTCGATGATAGGCGCTACTACCCTGCCATTAGTATCATTACCACTGAACACACAACGTATCCCTCCATCTACTGGTGGTTAGCCTTTTGGGCCAGTAAGAGTACGACGGCCTGTGAACCCAACCATACCAGTTCAGCAGTTGTTGCTCCCACACGCAACACCATGCCCAACACAGCATACTATCATTCCTGCACCCTTGCATCACATACAAGCCTTAGTATTCATTCCACCGCAAACAACACACATGCACGGGAACGCTGGTCATCACACCACAACACCAGGTGGCGAGATGATTAATCCATAGGAGCACATGGGTGCTATAGATACAACATAGCACAATCAATGTCAGTAGCAACCCCAAATGCACTTCTCACCATGATGGATGACTTGGAGAGAGCGTTACGACAAGTGCAAGGTAGGGATCGCTAGTCTTACACTTTCTGGGACCTCTGCTACTTTCCAAAGGCTATACTCCCTCCGAACTTTCATATCCCGAAACATGAAAAGTATAATGGGAAAGGCTGCCCAATTTCACATCTTAGGGTGTACTGCAGCGATCTTGCTCAGTTACAGGCTGACGAGAGACTACTTATTCGCCTCTTTCAAAAGAGCCTCACAGGTCTAGCTTTAAAATGGTTCACATCTTTGGATATAACCACCATTAAGACCTGGAATGACCTCACCAAGCTTTTCTAGAGCAGTATTCATTCAATCTCGACATGGTCTCAAAGTGTGAGGACCTAGTCGTGACAAGGCAGAAGCCCCACAAGCTGTTTGGGGAGTACGTCGGGCACTAGTGAGCCCTCGCTTCACAAGTTCGTGATAGACCTTCTGACGAAGAGTCTATCGAGATAATAATCTGAGGAGCGCAGCCAGCCACAGGGGCTCTGCTGAGCATTCCACCTATTTCCACCTTTGCATCCCTGATTAAAGCTGGCACTTGTGTCAAGAGCTCACTGCATAGCGGAAGTTTTCCTGCATTAGCAGCATTCGCCAAGCAAACCATGGCTAGATGTTGAGGTTGTGGTGCACACATTACCGCTTAAGTCTAACATCAAGACAGTTAAGCAGAAATTACGTAGATGGCGACCACAGTGGCTGTTGAAATTGAAAGAGGAAATAATGAAGTAGCACAAAGTTAACTTTCTAAAGGTCGTCCTCTACTAGAATGGTTAGCGAATGTGGTTCCGGTGCCTAGAAAATGGCTAGGTTCAAATGTGTATTGATTACAGGGACCTAAACAATGCAAGCCAAAATGATGATTTTCCACTCACGCACATTAATGTGTTGGTGGATAATACTGCAGGACACAAAATGTTGTTATTCATGGATGGTTTCTCATGTTATAATCATATCAAAATGGCAAAAGAGGATATGGAGAAAACGTCCTTTATCACCCCATAGGGAGTGTTCTGTTACAAAGTTATGCCATTTGGGCTCAAGAATGCCAGGGCCACATATCAAAGGGCGATGACAGCATTGTTCCACGATCTCATGCACCAGGACATCAAGGTTTAAATGGATGATATGATAACCAAATCAAAGGAGCCTGAAGAACACATTGCTTGTTTAAGGAAGTTGTTCAACCGCTTGCGAAAATATAAGCTGCGGTTGACCCCCAACAAGTGTGTATTTGGCGTGTCATCAAGCAAGTTACTGGCATATATCATTAGCCAAAGAGGAATTGAGGTAGATCCGAATAAGGCTAAAGCCATCATCGAGATGCCTCCTCCTACAACAGAAAAAGAGGTCCAAGGGTTGCTGGGGCAGTTGCAATATATCAGCCAGTTCATTGCCCAGTTAACACCAACTTGCAAGCCAATCTTCAAGCTCTTGAGGAAGAATGCACAGATCTACTGGAGTGAAGAATGCAAAGAAGCTTTTGACAAAATCAAGAAGCTCTTGGTAAGGCCACCAGTCCTAGTTCCTCCAACACTAGGGCATCCTTTGTTGCTCTATTTGTCAGTAACACAACATTCAATGGGTGCAGTCTTGGGTTAGCATGATGAAACAGGCCGCAAGGAGAGGGCCATGTACTATTTGAGTAAAAAGTTCAATGATTGTGAAGTTAACTACACCGTAATTGAAAAAGTCTTCATGTCCCTCGTCTGGCCCACACAACGCCTAAGGCATTACATGATGGCATATCCAGTTCTATTGCTGTGCCGACATGATCCTATGAAATACCTGTTTCAGAAGCCCACACTAGTGGGTAGATACGTCAAGTGGCAAGTGCTTTTATCTCAGTTTGATATCACTTTTGTCACTCAGAAATCTATGAAAGGGCAAGCCGTGGCAAATCACTTAGCATATTTACTGTAGCACTCATAAAATTCATTTTTGTAATTATTTAAATTTTATTCCTAGACGGGTGTTACTGTTCCAAGGTCCGTTGTGTGGTGTTGTTCTTTTGGGCTTGAGCCTCGTGGGTCGTCTTCTATTGGCGTATCCCTATGCGTGGTAGGCACTATGCGTGTGGGGCCCAAGTGTAGGGTCCGCGCCATGGGTCGGTTACTATGGCTAGTGGTTGGGTGGAGTGGCTGGTGTGCTCGTGCGGTGTGTCGGTGGCTAAGACATGCAGGTGAGCATGCTCCCAGCTACTGCGTGCGCAGGCTTTATAAGCCGCATCGCACTCCTTTGCAGCTCACCATCGTCTTCCCCTTCTTCCGTCTTTCTTCTTCCTTTCCCCTCCTCCTCGGCGCACACACTTCTCCCTCCCTACCTTCTTTTCCCTTCCTCCGCACTCCTCTGTCTCCACCTACTTCTCCTTCCACCCATCCTCCCCTGCCTCCTCTGTTTCCTTCTTTCACACGTCGATGGAGAAAGAGAGAGAGACAGAGAAGTGGAGGTCTGTGGTGGCTTGGGTGGCACATGGAGCTTGGGTGGAGCGTCCCTGAGGTCGTGGTGTGGCCATGGTAGTGCGGGGTCGCCGGATTTTGCCAGAGTCGGTCAAAGATCGCCAAAGGTCGTTTTAGGTACGTATTCCCATTTAATGTGTAGAAATCATGTGAAATGGTAGAAATGACTAGGATGCATGTAATCTAGGCTAAATTTAATGTTTTAGAATTTTTGAGAATTTAATGTGGCATTTATGGATATTTATGGCAATTGATGTGTTTTGGGTCGTTTCGACCTTTATGCCTTTGCGATTTTATATCTTGTTGCATGGTGAATGGATTTTGGTTTTGTTTGTGTGGATTTGGAGTAGTCTCAAGGGTCTACATCTTATGTTTTATGCAAGATTTTTGGTGCTTGTTTAGGGGGTCCGATCGGAGGTCCTAGTTGGGGCAATTTCGGACTGTAGGGTTTGGGCCGTTTTCTATTTTTCGCAGAATTCGGCATATCAAACCATTTTAGTATGCCGTTTTTCTATCAATTTAGGTCCTCTGGTCAAAATTCGGTCGTTTGATTTAGGACGGTCACCCGAATCAAGAGATTTCAGTCGACCGAACTAGTTTTCGATATATCAATTTTGGCCTAAGTGTTGACCATTGACCTGATTCGGTCTATCGAACCAGGGATTTTCGGCACACCAAACCTGTTTTTAGGCATGCCGAAACTAGGCCCAAATGTGTTTTGAGGGATTTCTAGATTGTTGTGTTTTGTCCCATTGAGAGGGATTGTGGGTCGTCAGTAGTGGTCTCTTGGCACCCCTGATGTGCCATTTTACCGAGGTTTTGGAAGAATTTTCAAAGATATGAAATTGATTTTGTAAATGGATTTCAAGGAAATAGTTGGCTTGTTTGGAAAATGTTTTCCTAGTTTTTTGTGTGCTGTCTGAGACAGTGTGGGACCGTGTCATTGGGACTAGGGAATGTGAGGACATTCTTGGGTGCTCGGGCGCGACTCCCTGGTTGAGGTCGGGGGCCAAGATACCTGAGGCTGAGGGACGTCGGGTCCTAGATGTATGAAACTCCTTGATTGTCATCTCAAGGCTAGGGTCATGGTCCATGGGTTGAGGTGTCCTGTGGCATGACGGGGAGGCATGATACTCCTGCTGTCGCTGTGAGCACTGAGGCTCGGGTGTCGTCGGGTGTGGGGGTATGACACTCCCTCCTAAGCACCATGTGTGGAGGATGCTGTGAGGAGGCATACCCTGTGGTGGCCAGTGCAGATGGGACACGTGCCCCATAGCTGGTAGCATCCTGAGAGATAGGACAGCCTTCCCAGGGAGGGGTTGGCTTTGTCAGGGTTCTCTAGGTGGGAGAATCGTAGGACGATGCAGCTCCTACACAAGGTGGCACATCGTGGCAGTGCAATCACTGTTGGTTGCTCTTCGATAGGCTGCTTGTGGCCAGAGTTTGGTTGCCTAGTACTAGGCATCCCGACCCACTATGTGTGGTTTTGGCAATTGAGGGCCTTTGCTTGTGGCTTTAAGCTAGTAGAGCCCCTGTTGTGGTTTTGGCTAATGTGGGCCTAGTTTATGAGATTTTGAGAAAATGGTTTGCGAAATGAATTTATAAGGAAAATTGATTATAGTTTTGTTTTCTGTGGTTTTTTTGGGGTGCGTACTGGGTGACTTTTGTCACTCATACGTTTTTCCTCGTGTTTTTGGTTTGCAAGTGCAGGAATATAGAGGGTTAGTGTAGTGCATATAGTCTAGGGCCTCCTAGCCGCACACACAGGTTCCTGGTAGTTAGATATTTACTGTTTGGCTTTAATTTTCCCATAATTTAATTTGTTTTAAATTATTGTGGAAAATGTGGGGTGTGACAATTTTGGTATCAAAGCTCCAGGTTCACTAGGTCGCACTAGGTTGCACTACACCTAGGGTCTCCGGTCTAGAGACTACATAGGTTTCGCATGCATGGTAGAGTTTGCACCTGATTTTTCGCCATGGTTTTTTGGTTGTTGTTTTGTCTATGGTGCAGGTACTTTGCCTTTGTTTGGTAGGATGCCTCCTCGTGGTCGTAAGGGCAAGGCCCCTATCGAGGAGACTGAGTCCCGAGAGGACGTAGGCAGATGGAAGGTTGTTCGTGCGGAACTGAGGAGTTTAGCACACAGGATCTCTCACGCGTTTAACAAGAATAGTGCTAGTGAGCCGTCGGGTGACCCGCGACTGAACCAGTTCACGAAGCTTTGTCCACCGTTGTTCAAGGGCAAGGTCAGTGCTGAAGAGAGCGAGGCCTGGTTGGAGAAGGTGGTGAAGATGTTGAAGAGTATGGCGTCCTGGAGGTGCATTGGGTGTGGTTGGCGACATTTTCCCACTCATGTGAAGGAGCAGCTTTGCCGAGATTTTCGGACCCTGGAGAAGGGCACGATGTCGGTGCTTGAGTATGAGACTGAGTTCACCCGGCTGGAACGTTTTGCTCCTGCCTATGAGTCTAAGGAGGAGTGGGTGCAGAGGTTTCTAGATGGATTGAACCCTGGGCTATCTGTGAAGGTGATGGGTTGTATGTGCCAGACTATGGAGGACATGGTTGAGATGGCTTATCGCTCGGAGCATCAGAAGTTTCTAGAGAGTCGTCCCAAAGGGAAGGGTAAGTCTTCTTTTACCTCCAAATTCTCTTTCTCTGGTCCTCCAAGTGCTGGTAGTTCGGGTAGCCCTAAGAAGAAGCAGAAGACGAGGTTCAGTGTTTCCTCTACGGGTCGGCGGAGTTTTGCTGGGGGTAGCAAAGCTGGCCTCAGTCAGACAGGATCTAGTGCTCCCGATGGGAACTAGTGCTTCAACTGTGGTCAGGTGGGCCACATCACTGCATATTGTCCTCATCCTCGACAGCCTTCAACCACTGTGGTGTGCTATAATTATGGGAAGGTGAGACACGTTCAGAGATCCTGTCAGGAACCGCCTAAGAAGGCAAGAAGCGCGCCACAACAGTCGACTAGGGGATGGGTGTTCACCATTGCAGCTCCAGGTGCTGGGTCTTCGAGAGATGTTGTTGAGGGTAAGGATGAATAGTTGGTTCTGTAACCCTCTGAAATATGTTGTAATCTCCTTGTAATCTGGATATTTGCCTGATTGTATGGATGTGTGGTGTTATTTTATTTGGCCATCAGATTCTTTTATTGTGGTTGGTCGGATGGCCAAAGTGTAGTTTGACTCAGGGAGTTCTTTCTCCTTTATCTATGAGTCTTTCATGGTGGAGTTGGGAGAAAGACCCACTAGATTGGCATTTCATCTCAGTGTGGTGACACCGCTGGGGGAGCACAGTTTGGCATGGAGGTATCTACGGTCTGTCGACTTGACGCTGAATGGTAGAGAGTTCGATTCCAGCCTGATCGTGATGGACATGTAGGAGTACGATGTAATACTCGGCATGGATTGGTTGGCGCAGTAGTCCGCCTTGATCAATTGTGCTCGGTGGAGAGTTTATTTTGGGTCTCCTAAGGATGGGTCTTTCTTTGTGCAAGGTGGGTGTCAAGGTGAGCCTAAGCTTGTCATTTCAGCTATGAAGGCTTATAAGTCTTTGGTCAGGAGTTGCGTGGGGTATCTTGCTAGTATAGTTACCTCTACTTCTCCCGAGTTGGGTGTTCACAACATCTCTGTGGTGTGTGAATATCCTGATGTTTTCCCTGACAATTTGCCTAGTATGCCACCTCATAGGGAAGTTGAGTTCTTGATCGATCTGATCCCCGGTTCTGGTGCTGTGTCGAAGCCTCTGTATCGCATGGCACCAGTGGAATTACGAGAGCTCAAGACTCAGTTGCAGGAGTTGCTGGACAAGGGTTTTATCAAGCCGAGTGTGTCTCCGTGGGGAGTGCCTGTCTTGTTCGTTCGTAAGAAGGATGGTTCGCTTTGACTGTGTATAGACTATCGAATGCTGAACCAAATCACGGTGAAGAACAAGTATCCCCTGCCCCGCATTGATGACATGTTCGACTAGTTGCAGTTTGCATTGATGTTCTTGAAGATTGATCTGAGGTCAAGGCATCACCAGTTGAGGATACGAGACTCAGACATTCAGAAGGCTACTTTTTAGATGCAGTACGGGCATTACGAGTTCACGGTCATGTCTTTCGGCTTGACTAATGCACCGACTGCGTTTATGGATCTGATGAATTGGATTTTCAGCCCTTTTTTAGACCAGTTCGTTGTGGTTTTTGTTGATGATGTGCTGGTCTACTCCCCAAATGTTGAGACTCAAGCCTTGCACCTAAGGGCGGTTTTGGATACTCTGAGGCATCATCATTTGTACGCCAAATTCTCCAAGTGTGAGTTCTGACTGAGCGAAGTCATGTTCCTTGGTTATATGATTTCTAGAGAAGGCATCAAAGTGGATCCAGCCAAAATTGAGGTGGTGAGTAGTTGGGAGCGACCCAAGACTATGACAGAGATTAGGAGTTTCTTGGGTCTAGCGGGCTATTATAGGAGGTTTATCAGGGATTTCTCCAGGTGGGAGAATCGCGAGACGATGCGGCTCCTGCACAAGGTGGCACGTCGTGGCAGTGCAGACGCCGTTGGTTGCTCTTTGATAGGCTACTTGTGGCTAGAGTTTGGTTGCCTGGTGCCAAGCTTCCCAACTCACTGTGTGTGGTTTTGGCCATTAAGGGCCTTTGTTTGTGGCTTTGGGCTTGTAGAGCCCCAATTGTGGTTTTGGCTAGTGTGGGCCTGGTTTTTGATGTTTTGAGAAAATGGTTTGCGAAATGAATTTAAAAGGAAAATTGATTATAGTTTTGTTTTCCATGGTTTTCTTCGAGTGCATACTGGGTGACTTTTGTCACTCATACGTTTTTCCTCGTGTTTTTGGTTTGCAGGTGTAGGCATGTAGAGGGTTTGCATAGTGCATAAAGTTTGGAGTCTCCTAGCTGCACACACAGGTTCCTGGTAGTTAGATATTTACTGTTTGGCTTTAATTTTCCCGTAATTTAATTTCTTTTAAATTATTGTGGAAAATGTGGGGCATGACAGTTACCCTTGCCAGAGTGTCAACCCTTGCAGACTCAGTTCCCTGATGAGGATATACTGTTTGCCATGGAAGAGGATGAGTCAGTAGACCCTCAGGACAAAGAGCGGTGGCATCTCTACTTTGATGGCGCAGTTAACAAGAGAGGCATGGGCATTAGTGCAGTACTGGAGACCCTGCTAGGCTAGATGATCCCACTTGCTCGAAAGTTAACCTTTGTGTGCACTAATAAGGTGGCAGAGTACGAGGCAAGTATTCTTGGCATACGGGAACATGGTGCGTGGAAACTACATGTGCATGGCGACGCCATGTTGGTCATCTCATAGGTTAATGGTCACTAGAGAACAAAGGACTTGAAACTGGTGCCATACCATAACCATCTCTTAAGGCTAATGATCGAGTTTGAGGAAATACGTTTTTCCATCATGAACAGGGCCAAGAATACGTTTTTCCTTCATTCAGCATGCATGCATTTTCTTTCCATAAACATCATCTTAAAGTGTCGTAGGGACTAATCTAGTTCTTTTAGCAAGGACATGATGACAGCTTTTAGCCTAAGAGGATCAGGAGGACATCGCCTGAACCAGGGGCATGCAAGTTGCTCTTATTGGTTAGTGCCAATTATGTCAAACCGAGGGCATGTCAGCTGTCCTATGGTTAGACACACTGAGCCAGTACTCGACCAAAGGCATGCAAGCTGCTCTTATTGGTTAGGGCCATTTATGTCAAACCAGGGGCATATCAGCTGTCCTAAGGTTAGACACATTGAGCTAGTACTTGACCAGGGGCAGGCAAGATGCACTTATTGGTTAGGGTCAGTCATGTCAAACCAGGGGCATGTTAGCTATCCTATTGGTTAGACACACTGAGTCAGTACTCGACTAGGGGCATGTCAACTGCTCTACAGGTTGAGGACCCTCGTAAACTACCTGGGGGGGCATTCCAGCTACCTCATTTGGCTTCTTAAGCACCATATGTTCGCTCAGTCATCAAACATTCCTGATCATCAGGGTTTGATGGCTGTCTCTCATTTTCTTTTGACACTTGGTCAAGACCGTTTGGTAACCAGGATCTCATGCCAGGGCTATGCACAAGATTTAGTTCGATCAATAGCTCGTTGCTTAGTCCATTCTTGTTTGTAACATTCCGACTTTGGGCTAGTCTTTCTGATTTTCAATATCACTTGTGCTGCACTCTTTATGTTTGCATTGGACCTTACAAAATGTTGTTGGATGGAACAAAGTTGAAGCCTATTTCTAAACTAGTGTTTTGAGCATGTTTTGCAGGAGATCGTTTGCCCTTTCTGGTGTGGTTTGAGTCAAAAGAAGCTGAGGTGCCATATTAATCATGGGCTTCCCCATGATACCAATGCATTGCTTAAATGTTCTCCAAGTATGGATTGCGAAGCTAACAAAAAGCGATCGCGACAAGCTACGAACTTGGGGTATCTCCTCAAAGTTTTTGGATATCGCAAAGGTGGAGGTTTCATGATACTTCCTGTGTGCAACTGCTCGGTTCTGGAAGCCAGCCCATCATGTATTCTGCTTCAAGGGAGTCGAACTGACCCCTACATTGGAGGAGGTTCATAGAGTGTGTTGTTTGTAGAAGTTCTTGGGACCCACTGTGTTTATGCAGCACGATGGATATTCCTTAGTCCTGAGTGAACTGACTGGCCTATCAACCGGTGATTATGGTCATCAACTTATCTGTTCAAATAGACATTCTCCCATGCTACAGCTGGCTTACTTTGACAAGGTGGCCAGAATGCGCACCTTTTTGGGCGATGAGCTATGGTTAAAAGGCTTTGTTGTCCACTTCTTAGGAGAGTTGGTTTTCAGCTATGGTCGGCTAATCGTGAATATTGAGGTCGCCGAGATTGTTTTGGCAGTTGTCACCTGTCAGATAGACTTGGCTCCAGTTATCCTAGCAAAAACTTACCAGGCTTTAGACTGATCACTGCGACGCTACCAACACTTTTATGGTTGCGGAATTTTTGTATAGGTGTGGTTGGCTGCTCATCTGGGTGTAGAAGTCTTACGCCCGCAATGGTCAGCTTTCGAATCCTACTGTCAAAGTGGTCATGCTCGCACGCTCACCTCGGTTCGCAAGGAATACGAGCGATTGGAGAGATTGACAGAAGACAAAGTCATCTGGCGCATCACTCCTTCGACCACTCATAACTTTGAGGCTTTCATCAATACAGCCGATATGCAGCTTATCATCTTGCCAAGGTTGACTGCCGAATCACCCAGTCCACGTAATGTAGCAATTTCGCTATCAGCAAGATTCTCTTGTTTAAGGACTAATGCTAGCCTAGTTCCAAGAGTACCCTTCAGGTTCCTATGCTATGACTAAGGAGATGTCTCGCCTGCTTAATGGCTCCATATGATCGAAGGATCTCGCAGTCATAGAGGGGAAAGGTTTCTCAGTAGATTATGAAGCCGAAGTTGAAGAAACCTGGCCAATCTGCAGTGTTACTCCGAGCCATACACTTTTTACCAAAGCTCTAGGCTTGAAGAGATCCAGGGATGACGTAGAATCTTGACATTCGTGTTATGCTATTGGTTCATTGCAAGTGGAAATCCATGTAATCACTTCATTGACTGCTTTAATAAAATTCATCGGAACCCTTTTGGCCAGCTTGTTTGGTTGCTTATGGTTGATGCAGAGTAGAAATCGCCATCGCGACAACATGTGCTTAACTGGTTCAAATTGCTGCTTTCTTCTGCCTACCGACTTGGTGCTGGGGATCACCCAGATAATAGTTGAGAATTTTGTTTTATTGCCTAGACCTGGACGAGTGAAGTCTTCATAGACCTCTGTACTAGGTATGGCGAAATCCAGCCTGCCCTATTGGACTTGCCCTAGTTGAGCAAGTCTTGTTTCCATCCTCTTCTGGACCTCAGGCAAGATTCAAGTGTTCCTGTCCTGGATTAGCTCCAAAGGGACGAATCTCGTTAACATTTGCTCTACTAGACTTGCTCTAGCCGAATAAGTCTTGTTTTCATCTTCTTCTAGGCCTTGTGCGAGGACTAGAGCATATCCCACTTGGTGAACGTTTCCCCCCTTTGGCTGGTAGGCTTGATATCCTATCATGCCCTTGCTAGTGGGCTAATATCCTGAACTATCCGATTGGCATCCGTCAACTTGCCATCTCTCGATCGGTAAGTCCGACACTTGCAATATCCTCTCTCGGTCGGTAAGTCCGAAACTTGCCATTTCTCGATCTGTAAGTCCGAAACTTGCCATATCCTCTCTCGGTCAGTAAGTCCAAAACTTGCCATATCCTCTCTCGATCGGTAAGTCCAAAACTTGACACATCCTCTCTTGGTCGGTAAGTCTGAAACATGCCACATCCTCTCTCGGTCGGTACGTCTGAAACTTGCCATATCCTCTCTCTGTCGGTAACTCCGAAACTTGCCACATCCTCTCTCGATTGGTAAGTCTGAAACTTGCCATATTCCTTCCAGTTGGTAAGTCCAAAACTTGCCATATTCCCTCCAGTCGGTAAATCCGAAACTTGCCACATCCTCTCTCGGTCGGTAAGTCTGAAACTTGCCATTTTCCCTCTGGTTGATAAGTCCAAAACTTGCCATATTCCCTTCGGTCGGTAAGTCCGAAACTTACCATATTCCCTCCAATTGGTAAGTCCAAAACTTGCCATATTTCCTTCCGATCGGTAAGTCTGAAACTTGTCATAGTCCCTCCAGTCGGTAAGTTCGAAACTTGCCATATTCCCTTCCGGTCGGTAAGTCCAAAACTTGCCATATTCTCTTCCAATCGGTAAGTCTGAAACTTGCCATATTCCCTCCGATCGGTAAGTCCGAAACTTGTCATATTCCCTTCCGGTCGGTAAGTCCAAAACTTGCCATATTCCCTACCGTCAGTAAGTCTGAAACTTGCCATATTCCCTCCGATCGATAAATCCGAAACTTGCCTTATTCCCACCGGTCGATAAGTTCGAAACTTGCCATATTCCCTTCCTAGTCGGTAAGTCTGAAACTTGCCATATCCTCCCTCAGTCGGTAAGTCCGAAACTTGTCATATTCCCTCAGGTCGATAAGTTCGAAACTTGCCATATTTTCTTCCTGGTTGGTAAGTCCGATACTTGCCATATTTCCTCTGGTTAGTAAGTCCAAAACTTGCCTTCCCTTAGTCGGTAGGTCCAGAACTTACCATGCCCTATTTGATTCTTGCTCAGAGAGTTTGGTATCGATGGTTCCCCTTTTAGTGATGCTCTACATGGATTAAACCGACCTCCTTTTGTGGACCGGTACCCTGGACTGCCCAATGGACACTTGTCAAGGTGTCTATCCTATTGGTCAGCAAGTCTGGTATCCTATCATGCACCCTTTCTCTTAGGTTGGTAGCCCAAAATATCCAATTGACAACCGTTATATTGTCCGGAGTGGGCTGATAATCCAAACTATCGGGTCCACAAGACCATTAACTTCGTGCTATTTTGATTCTCAGTGAGTGCTCGGGCGGAAGCAATCTCCTCCTCTTGTTCCCTTTTCCTTGTAAGAGGTGGTGAGGTGTCTTCGTCAACCTTGAGCATCGGTCTCTGTTCCATTCGTCCTCCGACCATGCTCAGGGAGGGGCATTTGTAGACCCATATGCTTGCAATTGGACCCTAAACCTAAACCCTAGTCCTAAACCCTAGACCTAGCCAAAAGCCTAGACCTAACCTAAAATCCAAAACCCTAGGCTAGCCTAAACCCTAGTCTAAAACCTTAGACTTAGCAAACCCCAGCCTAAAACCCTAATCCTAAACCTAAACCCTAGTCCTAAACCCTAGACCTAGCCTAAAATCCTAAACCTAACCCTAAAACCCTAAACCTAACCTCAAACACTAATCCAAAACCCTAACCACTTCCCACTCCACCATAACAACCTTAACTACTTCCCACTCCACCATAATAACTTTAACTACTTCCCACTCCACCATAACAACCCTAACCACTTCCCATTCCACTATAACAACCCTAACCACTTCCCAATCCACCATAACAACCTCTAACTAACCATAACAACCTATAACAAACTACCTAGCCATTGCAAGCCTATAAATAGCCCCTCCCCCCCATTTGCAAGGAAAAAAAGGAGAGAAAAACTTGGAAAATTTGAGAAGAGAGCAACCAAAGAGTTTTCTCCCAACCATGGCAACCAGAGGAGTCTCAGATCAGAGAGGAAGCTCAGAGAGGAGAAGAATTCAAGGTTCAGGCCAACTCTAGCGAGCTCCGGTGAGCTCCAGCGACCTCCAACACTGCCAGCTGAGGTAAGCTCTAATCAAAGCTCAATTTCTCTTCAATTCAGACCCCTAGGATCTCCTCTAGCTTCCCCAATCGATTCCAGTAGGGCCAGGTAGTTGCCATGGCAGAAATCAACGAATTTTTGGGTCACCGGACTTGATTTTTCGATAAAGGAGGTGGGGGCACAAATCCAGTGAGTGATTTGTGCCCTGGTGTGCTCCATCTGGTTAGGATAGACTTCCTCTTGCTTCTCCACCCTCTAGATGCTACAGCATTTCCTCTGGAAGCCACCAAGAAGAGCTCACCGAACGTGCCCTCACCGTCGCTGAAGAAGAAAGTGACCAGTGAAGTTTGACCACGCATCTCCCGTATCGCAGCCTCTCTTCGAGCATCAAGGAATCATCCTCACCTCACCCTCATGCCTCTAGAGCAACCAATACCTCGATTCAAGCCCTGAACGATCCCCACAGTCATCGTCGCTGGAGCTGAACTGGAGCTTGATCGGTAGGAAGAGGAACGACACAGTTCTTGTCTCTAGATGGAGGAAAACCTTCCTCTCCGTGCTTTTAGCCTTCCTGGAGCCTAGAAATGTAGCATCGTTGCCTCTAGGGACCTCTTCTTCTCCGACGCCGTCGCCGGAGTCGTGTCGATGGTGAGGGAGGTGGGAAGCAACCTCCGACCGTCCAATGCCTCATCGAAACCATTGGATGTGTTCCTCTTCCCTCCTTCTTGCTCCCAATGGGATTGGATGCCAGATCAAGCATCGGGATGGCCTGGAAGGACATCCCAAATGGCCGTCGACGGCGGGGTTCCGTCGCTCTTTTTCTAAAAAAAAAAAAAAGAATAATAAAAGTTTATTTTTAAAAAACTCTGCATCTTTTCTTTTATTGCAATTGGGTCTTTATTTCTTGCATTTAAGCCCCTACATGAGATTTTTAATCATTTTAATAATGATTTGTTTTGAAGAATTGCAGTGTGACCCTTGAACATTTTTGTTAATGTTTTCCAGACTCTAATTTTTGACATAAACCATTTGAGTTACTTTTAATTAATCTTAAGCCAATAATTTACACAAAAAAACCCTGGATTTCATTGAAATTGTTCTGAATGCATGATTTTCTGGTATAATTGCAAATTAAACCCTGGAGATTTAAATTTTTACTCAAATGTGCTCAGAATTGCATTTTAAACCCTGAGCTTCACTAAATGCACATTGAATGCATGTTTTTTAGAGTGAATTTGCAGAACAGTCCCTAAAGTTTCATATTTTCATCCATGAGTACATTATTTTGCACTTTTGACCCTGAATTTCTTCAGAATTGCATTAACCACATGTTTTACTGACAAAATTGTAGATTAGACCTTAAAAATCCTGATTTTTACCAAAAATGCACAGTTTTGCACATTTAACCCCCCAATTTCTTCAAAATTACATAAAATATGTTTTCCTAAGCATTTTTGCTGATTTAGCCCTAGAATCTCAACCTTTATTCAGGATAGGTGATTTTTGCATAGAGGCCCCTGGAATTCTACATATTTCACACATACTTTATTTTTGTACATTTTGTTCCTCCTTTTTTTCATGCATGTATCCTCATGCCTTCTTCCTTGCATCATGCACGCATTTCCAACTCATTTCAAACTTGATTTACACATTGTTTCTCTCGGATTTCTTCTGACTTTCACGATTTTGATTTGATTTGAATTTCCATCGCCCAAGGGTGTACATTAAGAGGCTTAACAATGTTGACATGGACCCTAATGAGGATTATTTTCTCCCATTTGATTTTCTCAGATTTCTTAAGTTTCCACAATTTTGCGAGATGCTTTCCGAATATTTCTGATTTTCACGATTTTCCTCATCGCCTAAGGGCATACAGTAAAGTGGCATTCTTAATGCCTACATTGTGCCTCAGATTATCATTTTTTCCTTTTTTATTCATTTCTTCCCTTCGATTTGGCATGTTTTCACATTCATCTTAGGCATGTGCATTCAAAGTAGACAAGCATACAGACAACAGACCATTAGCAAGTAGGAAACCTAGAAAGACCGATTTCTTTGGTCGCATGGGGGTGCCTAGCACCTTATCCATGTGTAACAAGAATCCTTACCCTTTCTCTAGCCCGCAATGGCCAAGTGTTGCATCCATTAGGCATGGAGCATACTGTAACCATGCCGACAGGGGTGGCCACAAATAGGTGATATATGTGTCCAAAAGCGGCAAAGCCACGGCAAAAAGGAAAAGGGAAAAAATGCAAGAGTCGCCACCTAGTCTATTATGGAAGATGAGGAAAACCATAAACACATGAAAAATCATGCAAACAAATAAAAAGGGGGCTGCACAAACCAGAAATGCGGGTAAGGTTCCCTGTTACGTACGAGGAAGGTGTTAGGCACCCTCACACACCCGATAAATTGGTCTTCTAACGATTTCTCTTTGCTTAAAATATCGACTTTTCAGCCTTTTGCTGTACGCCCAAGGGCGATATGCCATGCTATGCTTAGTACCTTATGCTAATAGGTGCATGATGTGCAGGGGTGTGTCCTAATGCTCAGAAATATCACTCTTTATTTCGGGTCAAGTGCATAATGCAAAGATATTGCATAAACATAATCAAAGTTGTATCATTTTGAGTGATTTCTCATCATTGCTTGCTATATGCCTAAA
>JAMKQA010043553.1:0-15514 GCA_024699735.1 Posidonia australis | reverse complement strand
AAGAAGACGATGAAGCGACATCAACTTCAACAGGCAGAACAGACTCTCCAATAGAATAATTCTTTATGTAAATAAATGTAAAACAAATATTATAAATATCTTTTGTATTTTTTATGTAAACATGTAATACTTTTTTTGTATTTAAAAAAAAAATTAATAAAAAAATATTTTTTTATAATATTTTTTTTTGGGCCCGATGGGCCGGGCCCATGCATATGTGCAGCCGGCCCGGCCCGGACCGGCCAACAGGCCGGCTGTTTCGTGGGCCGGGCCGGGCCGGCCCGGCCTGGCCCGTTTTCCATGTCTAGGTATACCATAGATGTCTTCTCATCATAAGGAAAAACTAATGATGACAAATGTATCTCATTTAAACGAGCAAGTTATCTGGAAGAATTGATTGTCGCCTCAAGCAAAACTTATATTCATAAAACTAACATAGGATTGGGAATTTTTTGTTTAAAGTCAACTATTTGTTTCATTGCAGTGAAAGAAACTGCTTGATGACAGAATTCCGTGGCCACAATTAGATTGCCAAAAATGAAAGTAACCAGGAAAAATCACGAGAAAAGTAACCATCTCTAACTGCAACTGTCATTTTTAACCATCCTAAAGGTTGAATTAGGGACAAGCCTAATGTGATTCACAGATTCAAATTCTCCAGGGATGACAGGTGGTACAAAATTTCACATGTTATTAGGAAATCTAGCAAGTAGCAAGCTATTTACCAGCTATCTAGTTGGGAAGATATACTAGACTTAGATGAAAAAAGGTATCATGATCATTTAGGTGCCGAATATGCAATAATCCAAGTCAAAGGGAAATTGACAACCATATTGATGTATAAAAAAAAGGTAAACTTGTGATGGAGAAAAAGATGGTAGACAAAATTGTGAGTATGAGTGTTGGAAATGTGGAGTCTGATTGAAGACTACTCCAATGTTGCCACTATAATAGGTGTTTCAGAACAGATTCCTTACGGACTAAGCAATCAAATTAAATTACATTAAGAAAATATTCAAGTCTTATTTCGTATATGAAAAGACATTGACTTCTTATATATATGTGAGCATACCTCTTATAATTGCATTAGCCATGAACATAGGCTTTTATTGAATTACGTAAATCTTGTATTCTTGTGTGTGTTTAATCTTCTTTTCTGCTCTATTTGTTTGTTTCTCTTACCTTCAGTGGGATTCAATCCTTAACAATGAGAAAATAAAGCAGGGATAAAAGTAGTAAATAAAGAAAAAATTGCATGATAACTGCGTACAATTTCTTTACCTTACCATACAGGGATTTCAACAGCTTCTAACAGGTCAATGGTAGTCTTTCAATAAACTCTAGCTCGATTCTAGTCCATGATGCAATAATTCTTAGGATCGTTCCTATTTTAGAATGTAGACTAGTTCTTTTTTTTAATCAAGTCTCTTCATCTGGTTCTTTCTGCTGACTTCTTTCCATAATTTTTTTTCTTGAAGAAGAGCTTGGAAGCAAAAGTTATCAAAGATCAAATGAACATTCATCAGTTTTCTTTAAAAAAAAAACACTTATTATTTATGAAATTGTAATAAAAGAAAGTTATAATCAAGCACATCATCAGTCTCACTACAACCAGAAACAGCAGCTGCAATGAATCATCAAAAATAAAATTCAGCTTGGTGGTAGTATACTAACTTTTGAGGCACGAAATATCATAAACGGATATATTAGAAAAATGTTGAAAGAATGGGATTTGAATCATATAAGGGCCACATGTGCAATGCCATCCTCATTTTTGTTTGGAATAAGAATCTGCAACCAATTGCTTTTTGTCCTGTGAACCCTTTCTGTTAATAACAAAAAAAAAGGCAGTTTCAGTAGCAGTTTTTTATGATGTACTTTCTAAAAATAAATTCCCAAGTTCGAAGAAATTTCATGCTACGTAAATATACAATAGCCCAGTAGATAGATCAAGAACTTTTCATTTTTCCTCATTCAATATTTTTTTAAAAGAATTGGATTAACCCAGTTGATAGATCAAGAACCAGAAAATAAAAGAAACATCAGATCTCTGATATCAGTCAGCATCTCAACATAACCAGTTAATAAAAATTTTCTCCAAACCTAAAGTTACAGTTATCATAAAAGCTAAAGCAGCTAAAGTTGTCACTCAGTAAATCAAGAAAACAGATTACCCCGATTTAGCCTTCTTTCCGAGTAAGATACGAGACATTTCAAGGCCTCTGCTGAAAGCATCATTGAAGAGAATTTTTGTTTGCATCGATTGGAATCCAGGAGCCCAAGATAGAAATGCGACTGGAGCCATAACTATTACTCCAAAAAGAATATCGTACAACCGAGCCACAGAAACAACTGCATTCCATACAATGGTTGACTTAGGATTAATAAACGTCCTGATCACTTGAGAAATCAATATCAGACCCCATCCAGTGGGAATAAATGCCAAAAGACTCGTGAAAACATCTGTAATTCCAAATTGGGTGAATTCAAACAATAGGATGATGACCAGTAATGTGAACATTATGACCAAGGCTTGCACAGCACGGTAGTAGATGTGTTCTCTTGCCGAGTACTTGTCCCTGGCATATGAAATTATTATAAAAGCTCCTAAAGCAACAACTATGGCAATCCAAGATAGCAGGTAGACAGCAATGCTGCTACTTCCGTCAGCAATTTTGAGCTTGTGGACAATCCCATACTGAAAAAAGAAAAAACGTAGATCTAGTATTATTTCTAATATTTTCCCCCAAATACCGGTAGTCCTGAGATGACTCCACTGCTCATTCCACCAGGCTTCCCAATTTTCTTTTGAGTCTGGGATGGCACCACCCCTATACCAAATCCATTTCATAAAATTGTCAAAGTCCTCGATGGTTTTTAACCAGTCAAATCCGGATGGATTAAACAAAAAAGGACACATTAACCAAGAGAAGACCAGAAACCAGCTTGAGATCGTCAGCAATATGTAAACGACCGTTCCCTTGGCAACAGGACTGTAGGAAGCGTACAGAGTCAAAATCAACCCAAGTTCAATTGCCTTTACAAAATGGCTACGAGCATAGAGCCTGTAGTTCTCACAGAAGTTTTTGTGCTCCACAACAAAACCACGCCCTGTTGCTTGGTACTTTGCACCTCCATGAAGAATTGTCCTCCCAAAATAATGTGTTCGAGTTCCCATAGAGAATGAATAGAAAACAGATGCAAGCTGAAGCTGCATCTTTATAAATTCCCAAACTGCAGTAAGGAAGCCATGCTCAAGAGAATTTTCCACAATCATTGGCAATGCTGTGAAAATGCCAAGCTGTATAATGAATTGCTGGTTGAGGATTGAAGTAAGTGCAGCATTGTCACTAGCATCAGAGTTCACGATGGAGGCCTCAATTCCGCTCAGGGCCAAATAAAGCCGCCCCCACACGAAGGAGTAGACAGTTAAAATGACAAGCATGGTATTAAAGAAGAATCCCACAGTAGTGTAGTAGAAGGAAAGCATCCGGAAGAAGTCGAGCCTGTGACCCAACCTGTACACATCCCTGCTTGAAACTTGCTCACCATTACCGCTAGCAACCTTAGCTTCAAACAGAGAAATCTGATTCAACCCAACATCTCGTCCTTTGCCTACTTGGATGTACTCATGGTGTGTAACATTTCCACGTCGCAACGTGCAGTTGAAGCCAGCAAAGATATCCTCACTGATATTAATAACCCTGGAAGCCTTGCTGACACCTCCACGGCTTAAAAACCAGATTCGATCGAAAACATCTGGATGCCCATAATGCATCCTGACTTTCAAAGGATTTGCAAGAACGCGCTGCCCAAGGGTCACAAAGCTTGTCTCCTGAGCAGACATGAACCAAGCCAGTGAGGAGACGGAGCCAGTGAATATGTGTTCTCTCACCCCCAAGATTGTAGGCTTTCGTGTGCCGTAATTACGCGCGAATTCCTCCAACAGATTCCGCATTTTGAGAGATTCCTCAAAGTAGTTGTCTTGATTCATGTCTATCGTTTGGACAGCCTCACCCCTCGTGAAGATAAGCGCGTGGTTCTGATTTTCAGGCTTACCTTCCCCGAGTTTCAGGGGTCCTGGCAATCTGATCCTATAGATCTCTACTTCTTCATCCAACTGCTGATCATATTTAACAAGGACAGAGTAGTACTCCTTTCCGCTCCTGCCACTGCCATCAACTTCATCCACATAGGCAACACGAAGGGCTTCATTGTTCTTCATCAGGTATAAGATTTCCGCAGCGCGTGGATCCTTCACCCTCTTTTGTGTCCCATATAGCTGGCAGGCTACCACATAGGTGTACTTCATCTGTGCAGTCCCATATTCATGGCCCTTGAATAATCCACTGTCATTCCTGCTCAAATTCCGTGACCCCGGAGTGCTACTGGAGCCCTCCATGGGACCAAGCTCTCTATTGCCGTCATGCATGTCCATTTCAGAAGCAGAATCAAGAAACGCCAACATTTTAAGAGCCCTGTAGTAGTACATCATTCCCCTCACTGTTCGGGTCAATGTCTGGCCTCTATGTGATGCCCAAAGTCGGAGATCCATGAGCTTATGATTCTCATCCCACAATTCATCATCCTTCACCATTCCTTCCCCACGCATACGCTCCTTGAAGTTCTTCCATTCATCAGCATAGATCGTCCTAAGATAGTATATGATCGACACACCATCTTCATTCTCATCTTTTAGTTGCTTCTTAGTAAATAGAACTTCTTCCGCGTAGTACGGTGTCAAAACACTAAAACCAAGCATCTTCTCAACCTGGGGAGCCCGAGGCATGCGCATAAACAGCGAGTTGCTGAAGAAGGCAATGCGACGGCGGGCCTCCAAATTCTTTGGGACATCATTCATAGAATTAGCACAAGACAGGATTGTATGTAGCCGTCGTACCTGCCCATAGAAATCGACATCTTCTGCACTGGAAATTTCTACCGCATTCTCAAAAAGCAGGTTGCCTGCCGTCGGTCGCGGCAAATGGGCCCATCCCATTCGCCGCAGCTCCTCGATGTTCCTCTTTTTCTTTGGAAAGTCACTGGTAGCAATGGTATAGAGGGTCTGCAGTTTGTTAACCACTTTGACCAAATCCTTCTTTGGCTTCATCAGCAGGTCAAGGAGAGAAACTAGATTGGAGTGGATGGTTGGTAGGACAGCCATTTGATAATCTTCTGTTACTTTGTTTAATCGAATAGACTCATCTAATGAGGACAATATGCTGGAAATTATGGAGTGTTCTTCACTGTCTTCCTTTACAATCGCAAGTAGCAAGAACTTGACACTGTCGTACGCCTCAATCACTGCACATTTTCTGTACTCATGTTTGGATATCTTATGCCACAGCTTCTTGTCCCTAGAGACCATTGACTTTGCCTGGGTGAGAGCGATCTGCAGCTCGTTGCAGAGAAGAAAACATGGCCACCTGAGAACGCTAATGCCCCACGCATTCGGAGGAAGCTCTAACAGCTCCAATTCCTTGTCACTGATGATGTCTTCTTCTCTAAAGGCGTGGATTACCTCATTCCATATCAGAGCAAACCTGGTGGCCTCCAATTGGCTCGATTCAATCTTCTTGTATGGCTGTCCTAGCTCATAACGCAGCTTCAGACGTTGGATGGCATTCTGGAACCTGCCCATTATGTTTCCACCCAACAGTTGGTCCTCTGGCAATAGATTGAACTGCATTGCACTGGCGAAGAACTGGAACCTCGGCCTCAGCTGCTGCAAACTACGAATCTCACCCAGATGGGAAAGGAGACCAACAAGAGCCCCAACAGCGGAGGAGAATATTGAGTACCATATCGATATATCCATAAGATATATCAGCACCACCGGAAGCCAGATCACCACCACTGCGAATCTGTTCGAGTTGCCAAAGAATTGATGCCAGTTGTAGTCCACATCTTCAAGATTAAGTAAAGACTTTGTCGGAGCAACCATGGGCTTGATCTGGAGAAAGTAGCTGAAAGTGAATTTCACAAAAAGAACACCAAACCAGAACAAAGCATACTTGACATTATCGACGATCCCTTCCCGGAGACCACGACCGACGAAAGCCCGGGTCTGGAACCACCATGTCAACAAGTACGCCACCCTTGAATCGGACCTCTCAATGAAATTGCTTGCCCAAGGGACGAGCAAGAGCAACATAGCCAGTAACTCTGGCAACACGAACACCGCCGCCGCCACCAGGCAATTCACCACCCTTGCGTTCGCAGCCGATGACCATCTGCGGTCCCGATCCCTCTGGTCCCAAATCCGGGCATAAAGAATGGCAAACGCAACCGTCCACGCAGCGGCAGCCACGGCCTTGAGTGTCATCCTCACGATCAGCCAAGGCGTCTCCCTCGACACCAACCCGAACTGCGTGCCGGCGTCGAGGACCGTCTTAAGCAATCTCAGTCCACTCCAAGTGATGAAAACGCTAAGCAACTTCACCCACACGTCCCTACGCCTCAGGCCCTGCCATGGATACGCATCCTCGTCCCAGGCGACGATGATGCCGGCCTGCAGGAAAAGCACTAGCATCACCCACTTCCGATCGAAGCTCCGGTAGACATTCCAGAACGTTCTCTGCTCAACAAACCCGGTCTTCCCCACCTCGCGCCCGTGGAAGAAGAACCCCCTCGACAAGTCCATCGGCCACCCGATCCGCTCGAAGCACCGGTCGCTCCAGAAATACTCGTTGATATCGTCGTAATTCCGCCACCCCGCGTACGGGGCGGTCCCGTTCTTGCTCGAGTCCACCTCCACCTTGATTGTGTTGTACAATGGAGTCACCACCTTGAGCAAGAATCCGTTCTCCCCGATGCTCGCCGGCACCACCGCCGCCCCGGTGCTCGGGTCGACATAGTTCTCGAGGATGCGGTTCAGCTCGCCGGACATCTGGTGGAAGAGGAAGCAGAGGCACTCCGGGACGAACCGGACGTTCGCCGCCTCCCCCCAGATGAGGAGGTAGAGAGAAACGTACAGGAGGTCGCGGCGGGAGTCGAGGCTGCGGCGGCCGTGGTCGGTCCAGACGTTGGAGCTACGACCGAGAAAAGAGCACCAGGAGGTGTAGTTGCGGAGGAGCTTCTTGCGTAGCTTCAAGACGACGTCGGAGTCGAGGACGTCGATAGTGGACGGCTGGAGGCGCATCTGGGTGTTGGAGAGGAGGAGGACGAGGTGCTCCCGCTGGTTCCGGACGTTGGCGTCCTGGAACCCGAAGAACTGGCCTAGCCAGTCCAGGATGTCCATTCGGGATTGCCATGTGGTGGTGTGGGGGGGCTTGCGGAGGTCGCCGACGGTGAGGAGGGCGGCGATGGCGGCGCGAACCTCGGGGTACCGGAGGGAGGGGTGCTCGGCGAGTAGGTCGTGGATGGGGAGGATGTTGTATGCCTGTGCGGCGTATGGACCGGCGGCGGCGGCGGCGGCGGCGGATTGGCGGCTCATAGCGGCAGAAGGAGAAGGAGGAGGAGGAGAGTGAAGGCCTGCAGAAGCCAATGGGCAGGAAGTGAGAGGGAGTGGGGAGGGAGGGGTATTTTGGGAACCAAAATTAAGAAATGGGCGGGTATGACGTATGCCGTATGGGAGTGAAAGGGTCAAGTCGTGCTCGTTATCCATTTTTGGAGTTTTTTTAATGTATTTTCTATTTTTTTTTTCCTTTTGGATAAATTTTTTATTCTAAAGATTTTTTTATCTAATGGTCAACTGGATGGTGCATTTCCCAAAAAGAACAATTTGTTGGTAGCGTTCTGATTCGAACCTTCTTCACATGGATTTCGGGGAAATTTCCAAGTAGCTTCTGTTTTTCATATCTTGGCAATTATATACGCAGCAGAGATGGACTTCGTCAACGCGCTTCCTCAGGAAAAATTCGGCAGGCCGACATGCGAGGGGTCGACCCGCTGGTGATTCTTTTTTCTATAAATACAATGATATTAAGAGCATTTTATCATCGGCCATAAAAATTACTTAACTTCGTGTGATACGATCTTCTATGGAAACAAACCTCCCAACTCTATTTATTCACAAAAGTACAATCAACACCTTAATCTTATTTGATTACTTCTCTTTTAAAACTTTTAACCTTTCTCAGAAGGACAAAAGGAACAGCACACCAGTCGGTTTTTGCAAATATAATAAAAAAAATCCAGGACGGCAAAGTGTAGGAAGGAATTAGATATAATACAAAGCTTCGACAGTGAACGAATTAGATATATGACAGGTGACAGACAAGTGTAGGAAGGAATCCTCGATGTCGGCATATTGTCGATGACTGATTAATTTTTGTTGTTGTGATGTGATATAAAATGCATGGAAATATTAGCTGGTCCATGCGTCTGAGGCGGAGATATTTAGGCCACAAAATGTGGAAGGATTTAGCACCTCCCTCCAATGTTTAGATCGAAGATGTATGGGTGTATTATATTTCTCATCCAAAGCCTCCAACTAAATCCAAACGTATCAAATAGAGATCATGATGTATATCCTGAGGTGCTCACAGGAACCGACTGGGATTTATTTCATGTTGCTAAGATCTGATCAATAATGGAGGCGTTTGACTAGAATCTGATCAAATAAAATCAATCATCATAATGGTGGTATGTTTGGTTCGTTTTGCGTCCTCCTTATCAAAGAGGGTAAACTTTGATCACATGGAAACATCTTATACAAGGAAAATGGATGGATTTTAAAGTGTGCGTGCTTTTTGCCGGAAGGGCAGTTAAAGTGGCAATGGGCATTCTTTCGCTAAGAACCATCTATCACTCACAGTCATTCTAAGTTTTGAGAAGTATAAAAGAGGCCGTAGATAAGGAAGACTCAAGCGTGAGAGAGAAAAAGGAGGGACAAAATAATATACAAGATGCCATTTCTTCTTAGATTGAAGGAAATATTGATAAAAAACTTGTTCCTACAACCAAAGTACATCGTAAAAAAAGTTAGAATTTGGTATAATATCGTCTAATATAAAGATCTATTTGGTAGAACTTCAATTTTTCAACTTAAGTGTCGAAATTAACTTCTGACTAGAAGCTGGCGTAACTCAACTTCTAATTAGAAATGTAAGGAATTACTGTTCTAAAAGCTACATGTTTCTGAGAAATTGATAGTGTTTTGGTAAAACCTTTGGATCATTAAAGTTATTTAAAAGTTCTACGAAACATACCTTAAAAACAAATAACAAATCCCTCTTGAGTTATTAGAGGCCTCTGAGTTTCGTGACACAATAATCAGCTAGTTTCCTGATGTCGATTTTGGGTCTCATGACTAGTGCTAAGAAAGAATGATCTCTATGTGCCTCATTGTTGCTTATTTTGAATATGTTGATTGAAGGAGGGTGCTAAATCTAACATGAGATGTTTCTCTTGACAACCACTTTGGGATTGCTTTTGTGATCCACAGAGCAAAAGTGCACCATTTCCTAAATAATATGTAGCTCTAATACTAGTGTAATGTCAAGAGTGGCTTTTGTTAGTATGGCCTAGACTTTTCCTATTGAATATGAGAAAACCTAGAAAACAATCAGGTACTTTTTGAAGGCATTACTACAATGTGATTTCCATGTACCCCCATTGTACTGATCTTGAGGATTTGGCTTTCGGGAAGAATGCAACTAAGGGTCTAGCACTCAAGAGAACATTTACCTTCCAACTCAAGAGTATATCTTAGGTAAAGGTCTCTTGCAAAATCCCTATTAACTTTGCCAACAAGGGTGTTCTTTGCTCCCACCAAATTCTAGACAGAATTGCTAGAAGCACTATGTAAATGAAATACCTAATCATCTAGTTCATTGCTTGCTAATGAAGTTTGACTAGTCAACAAAATATTTCCTAAAACCACTGATTCTATGTGAAATATTTAGACATGTGCTTAAGTAACCACAACTCTCCGTAATTGTTGCATCAAATTTTCTTGCAATTGAAGGCATACTCAATATTTCTAAGAAATAAAGTTATTCGACTTTTTTCAACACAATAAGTTATGTCACGATCTTTCTATTTTTTTTTTTCAAATAATAGTATTAATTGTTGACATTAGGATTTAAATCCTACAGAGGATCGTGGAATCACAATGTCTTGGTCGACTCAATTATTTGAGTTGGTTCAGCGATCACAACCTTATCTTGACATTCTTGAGTGGTTCTTTTTCTCATTTTTTGAATCAAGACATTCTTGATTTGTAGACAAAAAATGGTCAAAGATCTGATCATGGTAGCTTAGCATACTTGATTCATCGACGAATCCTAGTAAACACATTAAGAGTTGGTTGGAACTACATTTGTCCAAAATTCTAAATCACCGTGGTGGTTAACCATTTTCCACCCACCATTCCATAGTTAAGTACGTCCAAGTGACTTAAAATGACATTTATATATGCTACATGTGTGTAGTTAAAGTTTAACACTTTTTTTTTAATCATTCCTTCGATCGTATTGTTACTTCTGATTGTTTGATCATACACAAATGCACCTAGTTAGGCATCGTTGATCCTACAATCCTAGCTATCCAATCATGGGAGCAACGATGCATTTACATAGGTATGATCATGTGGTCCGACCGCACCTGATAATCTATAGTAGATACGAAAGAACACTAAATTACTTAGAACCTAGCTTTCCATATAAGATTTTCCAACGATATCTTATACTTCATTTGAAAGATCATGATTGTGATTGTGCTACCATTTGTTCTTGAATTATTCCAAACATGGGTTTTTATAACATCTTCCAAACCATTTCAATCCCATGAGGATATACATCTTCAAAGATTACAACTAAAATTTATGGAATCACCTAGGAACTGTCAACAAATCCCTCTTCTCTTGAAAATCAATTGAGCCAAGATACTGAGACAGGGAATGCCAAGTCAACAAACGACCATAGACCCCATGAAATCATTTACATCCTACAAGTGTATCCACAAGATCGATCTCTCAACATTGTGCTATTGATGTATAATACCACCATCTACTAGCTCACCACATGCGAAGCATGATTCAAGATTTGACAGTACGCAGCTGGAAGATGGAAATGCACCACTCAAGCAGAGTCACATGGGGAGACCATGGGTTTTCAGGATGTTATAGAAAGCAATGGAGGTGTACAGAAGAAGAGCAACGAAATTGCAGACAATAGCTCCCATGGTCTGGTCACAAAACTTTCGAATCTGATCGCACACCGGCATCCATCCGGAGTGCACATTCCCCTTCTTTCCGAGGTACCCAATTGTACCTGCCGTCGACAGGCTTGCCGTCAGCAACATCGCTGCCAACTGAAAATAATGAGAAGAAGACCTTGTAATTTGTTGTCATTTTTCTCACAAAGATTACAGTTTTTTTTTTTTCCTGTTGTCGAAAGATTGGAGAAGAAATAGATTTGTACCACATCAGTTGCTAGGACAAGACGAGAGGACGTGCTGACAAATATGAGGATCACGCTGTACGCGCAGATTATGGCAGTAACGGCGACTAAGAACCTGTCGGAGGTTTATTGTTAGACAGAAGTGGTGGAAATAAATTCATGTAACAGCATAAAAGGATAGTAATAGAGATGGGAATTATGTGGTTGAGTTTTTCAACTGTCCTAGAAAGAAATGAAGAAGAATCAGAACAGGTTAGTGGGAAAAAAAAAAGGGAACAACCCAACATTGCATGATTAACTAAATATCACATATGAAGCAACTCAGTCTGCAACACTTAAAAGCAAACTAACAATTTGAAGATAATGAATGAGGCCATTATGAGGGATTGTGATGCGAAATATAGATACCCAGCAAGCAACCAATTACTGCCGCATTTTACCAACAATCAACCCAACACGCACTGGCTTTTCACCAGATATAATTCAGAAAGAACTTGTGACTAACAGTATAGGTTGGTTCCTTGCTATCATGAAGATGGGAAACAGAAAGAATATCCAAGGAAATTTCAAAAAAAAAGAAAAAAAAAACATCCAGTAGAAGAAACCAACACTATTGATGATCTCCTTCCCAACTACGCCAACCATGATTTCAGTAAAAAAGAGAAAAAAAGAGAGAGAGGCAGGTTTCCATGAGAATAACACCTGAACAAGGCCAACCACTTTGCTTACTTGAATGCAGGCGTGTATTCGAATCTAGCTTCCACGGTGATGCCAAAGAAGGAGGTGGTCTGATGGCTCGTCACCATGACTATGGCGGCACAGAAGCACAAGGCGGCGGCCGCGACGCGGAGCACGAGGACGAGCGTCACCGTCTTCGGCTTCGCCATGATGTGCGTGGCCATCGTCGGAGGGTGGAAGGCCAGGAGGCAATGAGAAAGGAGGTGGGGATGGCCATTGCTTGGTTTATAAAAAGGGGCTTGCGCTCTGAGAGCTCCACCGGAGAGTGACCGGGCGAGGTGGTTGGAAACGGATGAACTACTCGGAAGTATCAGGTGGGATGGTTGATCAAATGGGTTACTTTGGTTTCTTAAAATTGATCGTTGGGAAGAACTTAGAGAGAGAAATGGTTTGGTTAAACCATACGCACATTCACTAATTTCGAGTATCACAGACACATAAAAATAATTTTAAGATAACTAAATTATATATAAAAAAAAATTATAAAAATATATATATATATATATAACTTCTTGAGAATATTTTGGATTCAAGAATATTCTTGGTTAATTTCTAAATTTAATTTAATTCAATGTATTATCGCTTGTCTAATATCTTTCTATTTAGTCCTCAATCTAGATTATAAGTAAAAAAATAACAATTGTGTTTTTTTTTTATAAATCATGAAATTTAAAAATAAAAAAGTAAAAGTGTTAACGTGTACTTTTTATGTTAATATATTTATATTTGTTTAGATATCATTGGAAAACTTGAAGTAAGAGTATTTCGTCTATAAAAATGTTGAAAAAAAATTGTAGAACTTGGTTTTTATTTAAAAACAACCTTTTAACATTTATAATGTTTTTATATCCATGGATTCAAAAAATACACAACAATAAGTGAAGTTTCAAAATCTTACGGGAAAAAACAAGAAATTCGAAGCTATCCATAATTCACAAGAAAGGAAGAGCAAATATTAAGACATGAATTTTTTATTTTTAGTGTTCTTTATAAATAAAGTTTAGAGTAGTAAAATTTTAATTTAATTATTGTGATTTAAAGAAGGATTATAAATCATGAATATGCACACATATATGTGATATTGTGAAAAAAAATGATTTTAATATTTATAACAAATTATTTTATGAATATAAAAAAGGCTAATAATGTCCTTTTTAGTAAGATATGTTCAGACTAGATACATTAAAAAGAATAAATTATATGACTCGTTCATTTTTTCTTCTTTTGTTATTTATTTACTGAGAGACTTTAATGAATGAGATAAATTAGAAAAACATTCATCATTGAAAAGGAAAAACCATAACTCTCTCACACTTTTTCTATAGTTTTTTAATTTATAAAAGTCATAGATGAAAGTTTTACACCTATTCATACACATGTATGGAGAGACATATGGTATAAGAAAATTAGGAAATAATGTAATTAAAACACTAAAAGGAAAAATCTTCATGTTATCTCTCTTTAATTTTGTGATTTATGGAAAGTAATAGATGGAAGTTTTCCATGGAGAGAGAAAGAGAGAGAGAGAGAGATAAAGTAGAGTAAAGAAAATTAGAAATAATGAATAGAATTAAATGAATAACTTGAGAAAACCAGACTTAAAGGAAGAATTCAAAATTTAAAAAGTTAATAAATAAATTCAAAAAAAATACGAGCGCACAAAAAATTAATTTTTTAAAACTGATTATAATGTGTTCAATTCCAATAGCTAAGTAAATTAAATATATGTGAGTCTGAGACCTTTAGAGGAAGAGACTATGTTAATCGGATTCAAATGAAATTTTAGTCACATGTATATCATGAAGTCTAATAATGCAATTCGCAACTCGCAAGGTTAGGTATTTGAATAAATATTTAAAATTGAGAAGAAGAAAAAAACTTCCTACCAGCCGCGTTTACCAGATGTAACACGCAACCTCATTTTTCTAATAGAATGGAAGGTTGCTTTGTTTCCACGTTTCGGGAAGGCACAATCCACGCCTACTATAGTGTCTTAAATCATGTAATTTCTGCCTCCTTTCCAGCAGAAACCTTCCATGTTTCAGGCGTGTATTTCCTTGGCGTTTCTTTGGATCCTTGATAAAGTTCAGACTAAATCTAAATTTGGAATGATAATTACATTTGGTAAGTCAAAGAATAGTATTACACATTCCATTTTCGTTATTCTGATTTTACAATTCTGTCGCAGGCACTGAATTATTTTCCATTATTTATTCTTCTGTATACTTGTCTTCTTCCATATGATCGCTACCTCCACCATGATCGGCATCACCAGAAACTCACTCCTCAGAGTCGCAATGAACAACAAGGAACATCGCTAACAAAATCGTCACGATGAACAAGAACAAGTAATCGCTAACAAAAATGAGCAACAACATTTGATTCAATAGAGAATAATAAGGATTCAAGTAGATGATTTGGTGGAGGTTGGGAGGGGGGAGGATTGAATCTAGAGAGTACACCTTTATCATCTTGATTGATGTCCTTTTTTAGGAAAGGTTGCACCATCTCAGAACTACACGCATTTTACTGTACAATGAGTAGGGTTGTAAATAGATCGGATTAGAGGTTTATCTTAATCCTAACCTGTCCTTTTTTAACGGGTAACGGGTCGGGTTAATACCCGTCTTACAAAATTCTAGCCGCTACTCTACCCACTACCCATTAGAATAACGGATGATGGGTATGGTTAACGGTGAAACGGGTGACTTTTTTATATTGTTAAAATCTAAATTTATATCATTTTATGGGTGATTGATAGGGTTAACGGGTAATGGGTATTGGGTAAGGTTAACGGGTGAATTTATTTTATTGTTAAAATCTAAACTTTTATCATTTCACGAACTTTCATCATTTTATGGACTAAATTTAACTCAAGATAATCATGTTAATAATTCATAATAGCATTATAATTTATAAGAATCGATAATATAATAATCAACACATAAACCAAGAGATAAAAGTTTTACATATATTCGATAAAAAAAATCAAAATGAGTCTAAATATTACATTGTTTAATTAAAAGACAAAATATTGCAACTCGAAAACAAACATCCAAGAGATACTCAAAACTCCACAAGAGGAATAGAAGATCAAAATATAGAAACGAATGACTTCATTTCTTCTTCCCAGCCTTTGTCTGCGAATAACACAAGGAAAGATTAGCATATTATTCAATAAAACACATCTAGTGGTGAAAAAGTTACCACTAGATGTAATAAAGTACAAAATAACAGTGAAAAATTCCTTAAAGAGTACCTTAATCTCTACAATATGTTGCTCTTTATCAACAATAGCACAATTGAAGAGTATTGTGTTATGTATGTCCTTACAAAAAGGAAATAACATTGTAACATCTTAGCTAGCATCTAAAAATTAAACATTAGACAAATTATAAGAATAATTTTATGAATGTATAGCAAAGATTAAA
>JAMKQA010043552.1:0-13256 GCA_024699735.1 Posidonia australis | reverse complement strand
TGGCTTTGACCGGGCGGTCAAATGTCCTTTGCCTTTCCTAGGCTTTCCTTGGCTTTAACTGGGCAGTTAAAGTCCTTGGTTTCTCAGATTTCCTTGGGTAGGAAATCCCGTAGCTCGACCTTTTGACCTGATGGTCAAGGTCCTAGCCCCTTTCTCGGATTTCCTGGGGCAGGAAATCCCATGGCTCGACCTTTTGACCGGATGGTCAAGGTCCTAGCCCTTTTTCTCGGATTTCCCCGGGTAGGAAATCCAGTTGTTCGACCCTCTGACCAGGCGGTCAAGGCCCCTTTTCTAGATTTTCGTGGGCGCGGAATCTAGTTATTTGACCCTCTGACCGGGCGGTCAATGTCCTTTTTCTTTTCTCTTCTGGATTTTCGCGGGTGCGGAATCTAGTTGTTTGACCCTCTGACCGGGCGGTCAAGGTCCTTTTTCTTTTCTCTTCTGGATTTTCGCGGGCGCGGAATTTAGTTGTTGGACCTTCTGACATGGGCGGTCAAGGTCCTTTTGTTTTTCCCTTTTGAGTTTTCGTGGGCGCGAAATCTCTTTGTTCGCCTTTGGTCCGTGCAGACCAGGCCCTGCTTCGCTTGACAAATTATCCATTTGTCATGCCCCCCTTTTCTTTTCTCTCGGGCTGGTACCCCCAACTACTCGGTTGACAACCGTCACGCTGTCAGGCGGTCGGGGTTGGCAAGGCTTGTTTAGCTTGTCGTATCCCGTCTCTTTGGTTGATAACCTCATAATCCGACTGATGAGTCCGACAACTTATCATATTTTCTTGCCAGTGCTTCTATTTGTGTCTTCAGCATTAGCATTAGGTTTGCATCGGCTTTCGCATCGGCTCTTGCATTGGCATTTTGCATTAGCATTGCATCCCAGCATTTAGACCAGTAGGTGCATGCATTTGCCAACAAGTCATGACTTTCGATGCATCCGCCGAATAAATGACTTATCGCCTACAACAAACACCATCCTTCTGTGACCTCAAAATGGGGGTATCTTGTCAACCCTGAGCATCGGTCTTGGTTCCCTTCGTCCACAGCAAGCCTGGACCAATCCCTATGCCCACAGCAAGGGAGGGGCATCTGTAGACACCCTGATTTTGAGGTAGTTCATTGATAAGGCTCCAGTTGTTGCTTTAGATACGGCTGACCCTTGGACCAATCCCTATGCCCACAGCAAGCCCGCAGCCCTGTTAGGAAATCAGACCAATAGGGGAGAGCACCTACCTAGCACATCAACCTAGCACATCAACCTAGCACACCTACCTAGCACATCAATCTAACGCACCTCCCTAGCACACATAGGTGGCGCACTTATCCAGTGCACATCCCTGGCGCACAAGGCTGCGACTGCTGGCTTTCCACCTTCCTTGGTTGTAACCTCCAGCAGCGAATGTGCCATGGAATATTCCAGGCTCTTCGTCTGCGAGGCGCTCCTTATGCCCGTAACTCACCCCTGAGAGATCCCTATAAAAGGACCTCCATAGGCACCATTTTGAAAGGGGAAAAGAGACCAAAAAATCCTGAGAGCTGAGAATTCTGAGTAGAAATCCCTGCACCCAGCCATTTTCTACTCTAAAACCCGACCTCTGCGTGAGCTTCTCCACCAGTCCAGTGGCTTATTGTCGTTCCCTGGATCACCTCCTTGCATCCTAGAGCCTTCTAAAGCAACAAAGATTTTATTATCTCTGTTATCGCGAAGAAGGAACACATCGTGAGGTAGGCATTCTACCTCCCTTTTTTTAATTTCTTGATGGCGTTTCAGAACTGAATAAAACATGCTAAAACATCATGTATGATTTGTTTTATTCCATGTTTATGATGTTTTTCATGATATCATGATCGTTCATTCTATGCAAATCTACGTTGGCATTTCTAGCATATAATCTACATGTGTTGTTGTTCCATGTTTAATATTTTTACCATGCACCATGTATGCTCTTGCACGTAGAAGCATGCACATTTGATCTATATCTATACATGTTTTGATTCGTTTTATCCAGATCATGCTTGTTCTTAAGTATTTCACACATTTTTCATGCATGAACCCATTCACTTGCCTTGGTTTCAAATGCTTTGTTTTCATGGTGATTCTTGATCTTATGCACTCACAGCATGTTTCCCAGTTTTTATCATGGCATGAGCCTTTTAGCACTTGCATGAACCCCCCTTGTATCTCTACAGGGTGGGTTCTGGATCAGGTCACAGTGTGATCCAGAATACCTGGGGCGCACATCCCAGTTGCACCTAACCCGCGCACTAATCTGGTGCACTCAGCAGGCGCGCCAGACTGGTCAGAGATCAGTGCACTTGCATTAGCATCATACTTGCATGGCTTTATCGCAGAGTTTTGAGCTTATTTCTTCCTAACTGATTCTCTGGTTTGCCGAGATGCCCCCAGCATGTTTTCAGCTTTCAATCAAACTATTTTCCATTTGCTTTTTCTACTTTGTTATTCAGCTCCAGGCTGAATCTAGTAGACTGATTGCACCCTACTCCCTTGTGAGAATCATGTGCATCAGTCCATGATCCAGAGGCTTGGTTGGATCATTGCTCCCTGCATCTAGTTTACATAGATTGAGATCTTGTGTGAGGCTTCAGGCCCTTGAGCTCAAGGTCATTGCATTGCATTTGCATTTTTAAAACCTTTTAAAGCCTGTTTTCCAAGTTTCTCTAAATCGATTTTTGCTGCATGCTTTTCCAGAGTACACCCTCTGATGTTTTGCTTTGCTTTGCTTTCTGTGTTTTACACTCTGCATACATTACTGGCCCACCTAGACGCACATAGGTGGTGCTCCAGACTGACGCACCAGTCTAGCGCACCAAACAGGCGCAGTAACATGTTTCCAATAGCACACAACATGTTTTTCATATGTTTTGCCTGCTTTTTCGACCCGATTTGCTTCTAGGTTTTCATCTGATTTTCTTCCTTGATGCATTAGGAAGGCACATCTTTGTTTTCAGCTTTTTTCCTGCATTTTAGCTTGCATTTAGGCATATAGTAAGCAAGGATGATAAATCGCTCAAGATATTAGATCCCTGATCTCATTATGCAATACTCTTGCATCAACTCTTGGCCCGGCACACGAGCGATATTACTGAGCATTATGACACACCCCTACACATCATGCACCTATACTCTAGACACCACTCATTAGCATGGCATGGCATTTCGCCCTCGGGCGTACAGCAAAAGGCTGAAAAGCCAACATTTCATTTGCAAAAGAGAGAAATCATTAGAAGACCGATTCGTCGGCGTGCGAGGGTGCCTAACACCTTCCTCGCACGTAACAAGGATCCTTACCCACATTTCTGGTTTACGCAGCCCCTTTTTGTTTGTTTGCATGATTTTTCATGTGTTTTATGGTTTTCCTCGTCTTCCATGATAGACTAGGTGGCGACTACTGCATTTTGCATTTTTTCCCTTTTCTTTTGCCATGGCTTTGCAGCTTCTTTGGCACACATACCACCTACCCGCGTGGGCCACCCCCGTCGGCATGGTTACAACTATGCTAAAACCCATCTGCATGTTTGCACCTGTAACTTAAAACCACGAAGAAAGCATGAGTGACAAAAGTCACTCAGCACACATCCCATGAAAATGATGGAAAACAAAACTATAATTAAATTTCCTTTAAAATCATTTTGCAAATCATTTTCTCTAAAATCTCACAAACTAGGCCCACAAGGCCAGAAACCACAGCAAGCATAGGCCACACCAACTAAAACAGCAGACAAGGCTCTACCATCCCAAAACCACAAACGAGGCTCTCAATGACCAAAACCACACACAGTGAGTAGGAAAGTCCGGCGCCAAGCAACCAACTCTATCCACAAGTAGCCACCGAAGTACACTGCACTGCCACGGTGTGCCACCGTTTGCAGGAGCCAACCACCATCCTACGATCCTCCCACCTGGAGAACCTTGACAGACCCAACCCCCACTAGGGAAGGTAGTCCTGTCTCTCAGGACGCTACCAGCTATGGGGCACGTGTCCCACCCGCACTAGCCACCACAGGGAACGCCTCCTCACGGCGTCCTCCACAGGTGCTCAGGAGGGAGTGTCATACCTCCACACACGACAACATTTGAGCCTCAGTGCTCACAATGACAACAGGAGTATCATACCTCCCCATCATGCCACAAGACACCTCAATCCGCAGACCACAATCCTAGCCTCAAGACGACAGTCAGAGAGTCTCATACCTTCAAGACCCGACAACCATAAGCCTCAGGTATCTTGGCCCCCAACCTCAACCAAGGAGATGTGTCCGACCACCCAAGAATATCGTTACATTCCCTGGTCCCGACGACACGATCCCATGATGTCTCGGCCCACACACAGAAAACCAGGAAAACCATTTTCCAAAACAGGCCAACACATTTCTTTTGAAAACCATTTTTCAAAACCATTTTATATCTTTGGAAACTCTTTCAAAACCTCAACAAAATAGCACATCAGGTGTCCCACAAGACCACCACTGATGGCCCACGATCCCATCTCAAATGGGCAAACAAACAAATCCTAGAAGCCACTACATTTAAATGCATTTTACCAGAAATCAAGGAAATACTTCCAAAATGCCCTGCCAGACAAGCACATGTGGACCGCACGTCTGGCCCACACCCTAGGTATTTTCGTCTGAACGCAATTAGAGCCTAGACCAGGGGCCAGAACCACTATTGGAACCACACATGTGATCCGTGCAATCGGTCTGTGTCCCTAGTTTTCTGTCAGAATTCAGACAGTCGGCGACGAGGGACCCAAATTTTTCCTGAAGTTGGAATCAAGGGCGGGCGAACTAAACAAGTACCAAAAATTCTGAATAAAACATATGAGGTAGACTCTTGAGTCTACTCCAAATCCCAAGAAACAAAACTGAAATCCATTCATCACATAGCAAGATACAAATTAGCAAGCACAGAGGGGTCAAAATGACCCAAACCACAACAACCACTATAAATACCCATAAATACCACAATAAATTCTCAAAAATTTTGAAACATTAAGTTTAGCCTAAATTACATGCATCTAGACAATTCTACCATTTTACATGATTTCTACTCATTGGATTGGTGGTACGTACCTGAAACGAGCTCCAATGACCCAATGCATAATCCAGCCAACCTCCAACCACCACCAGTGACCACGACCACCACAGGAGTCTCCTCGACCTTTGGAGCTGCAGCCACACCGATGTCCAACCACACGGAGCCTCTACCTCTCTCACACACACTCTTTCTCTCTCCAGCACACAAAATAGAGGGGGGAGAAGAACGGGTGAGATGGGTGGGGAAAAGAAAGGGATTGAGGAAGGAGAGGTGTGAGGAGGAAGGGAAGGAGAGGTGGGGGAGGAAGGGTGTGCGCCCGAGGAAGAGGAGAAGAAAGAAGAAGAAGACAAACGGCGAGTGAGAGAGGAGTAAGGCACGAGCGAGCTTATAAAGCCACGTGCACGCAGTAGCTGGACGTGTGTGCACCTACGCATTCCAACCATCGACACCCCGCATGAGCACACCGACCTCACCCACTGGCTCCAAGCACACGCCAGCCACTGATTGCATCAACCGGCCCTCAAACGCGAGCCCCACACTTACCCATACATGAGCCCACAAGCACAGTGCCACAATGCACAATGCCAACCACGCACAGGAACATACAACCAAAAGTCGGCCCACAAGGCCCAAGCCCAAAATCACAAAATCACACAAACGGACCTCGGAATAGTAACACCTGTCTAAAAATAAATTCATTATAATGTAAATAATTACAAAAAATGAATTTACGGGTGTTACAATGGGGCATTATTTGAGATGTTCAACTCTGACAATCATTCAAAATGCAATATGATGCACTTTTCATGGATGCATGCTGGCGGAAATGTAAGGAGGGCGGTTTTGACATGCAATACATGACCTTGAGTAGTGAGGTTCCTCCATCATAGCCTGCTTTGATTTATATACCAGGATGGCTCACGAATTTGGGTCACCATTTAAAGTAGACTAACACATGAATGTAATTTGTCATAATCAAGTGTTGTTTCATTGAGTGTGGCCTACACTCTCCACAGGGGCCGTCGTCCTATGACACGTAAATTAGTGAGCGAGAGGTCTATGATATTCCCAGGCATCAGGCAGAAGGGGTTGACCTCCTCTCTACTAACTACGTTGGCTCTATTTCTCTGGTCGGGTATTGGACATTCTGGGATGCCCGATGGTTATGAAACCCTCACCTTCATGCATATTTTGGAACTGGTAGAATTTGGTTTTGAAACGTACTTGATGATCTAGGCTCCCATCTATGAAGTTCAACAACTAAAGTTACTGAATAAGTGTTGGACACGTAAGATGCTAGTTTTCTCACTGTCTAATGTAAGATGCTTGAAATATTGTGTTCAACACTTGTCAGCAAAATTCCTACAAGATCTTCAGCAAAATGTTATTCCATCTAGGGTACCCTTTGCCCTTAGTCCAAAGATGATGATAAGTAATGATAGACATGACTCACTTGAAATAAATTTAGGTGGAGGATAATATGTTTGACCTCAACTTTATTAGTGTAATTGAAGATAGACATTCGAGTGGGAAAGGTTAAAACGCGACGTGGGGTCGCAACTGTCCTAGATTTTTGCATCATAGGCCATGTCTATTATTAGTTCCATGAAGTGGTGTTGTTGGGTAGAATTTACCCTATTTTTTCTATTTTTTTTCCCCATTTTGGATTTTTGGAATTTTCTATCTTGATTTTTTTTTTCTATTTTTTTGGGATTTTTGGATTTTCTATTTTTGGAGTTTTTTTTTTTGGTTTTCTATTTTTTACTTGATTTTTTTTTGAATTTTGGGTTTTGTATTTTCTATTTTCCTTTCTTTTCTTTTTTTGAGAAGGAAATTCTTCCATGAAGCTGGGAAAAAAGAAGACTTTGTGGGTGGAAACCTTGATTTGAAACCCTTGTGTACTCCCTAATCAAAAGACATTTCAAGCTTGCCTTGATATTAACTACCCCTAGTCTTAGGTTCCTACTCCTTGCTTCTAAGTGTATTGTGTAGGGTGTAAGGAAAGGGTTAATATTCCATCCTGAGACTTTAGTTAGAAATTCGAAGTTCTAAACCCCTGGGCCCAAGGTCGAATTCTACTATGCTTATGATTTTCTCCTTTTCTTTGTTTTGACTCTGGATAGCTTCTTTGCTACCGTCTTTTCATTTATTTTCTTTTAGCTAACTTCTTTGCTAGAATCTTTTCCCTTTTCTCTTTCTTTTGGTCAATAGACAACTTCTTTGCTGCCTTCTTTTCTTTGTTTTTTTTCCTTTCATTTCTTTTCTTTTCTTTCGACAAGTGCCTACCCATCACTACTCAACTGAGGTTTATGCTATGATAGTTGTGACGCCCCACATTTCCCACAATAATTTAAAACAAATTAAATTACGGGAAAATTAAAACTAAACAGAAAAATGTCATCTACCAAGGACCTGTGTGTGCGGCTAAGAGACTCTGATCTATATGCACTGTACTAAACCAACCACATGCCTGCACCTACAAACCAAAACCACAAGGAAAATGCATGAATGACAGGAGTCACCCAGTACGCACCCCGAGAAAACTGCGGAAAACAAAACTATAATTAATTTTTCCTTTAAAATCATTTCGCAAACCATTTCCTCAAAACTTCACAAATTAGGCCCACATCAGCCAAAACCACAACTGGGGTTCTACTAGCCCAAAACCACAAGCAAAGGCCCTCAATGGCTAAAACCACACATAGTGAGTCGGGAAGCCTGGCGCCAAGCAACCAAACTCTGGCCACAAGCAACCCACCGAAGAGCAACCAACAGCGTCTACACTGCCACGACGTGCCACCCTATGCAGGAACTGTGACGTCCTGCGATTCTCCCACCTGGAGAACCCTCATAGAGCCAACCCTACCCTGGGAAGGCTGTCCTATATCTCAGGACACTACCAGCTATGGGGCACGTGTCCTACTTGCATTGGCCACCATAGGGCACGCCTCCTCATAGCGTCCTCCACACACGGTGCTCAAGAGGGAGTATCATACTTCCACACCAAACAACACCTGAGCCTCAGTGCTCACAGTGACAACAGGGTATCATACCTCCCCATCATGCTACAAGACACCTCAACTCGTGGATCACAACCCTAGCCTGGAAACGACAGTCAAGGAGTCTCATACCTCTAGGACCCAACACCCCTCAACCTCAGGTATCTCGGCCCCCAACCTCAACCAAGGAGTCACGCCCAACCACCTGAGAATGTCATCACATTCTCTGGTCCCAACGGCACAGTCCCACACTAACTCGGCCCACACACAGAAAACAGGGAAAACCATTTTTCAAATCTGCCAACTCACCTCTTTTGAAATCATTTTCAAAACCATTTTATATTTTCGGAAACTCTTCCAAAAACCTCAGTAAACTGACACATCAAGTGTCCCAAGGGACCACCACTGATGGCCTAGTATCCCATCTCAATGGGACAAAACAAACCAATCCAGAAAACCCCTGGAAATCAGATTTTATAAACATATTTGGGCCCTGATTTGGCATGTCGAAAATTGGATTCGGTATGTCGAAATCCACTGAATCGATCGATTAGAAGGATTCAGCAGGCCAAATCGACCAAAGGACCAAAACTGTTAGAAAAACGGCAAGTCGAACAGATTCGGTATACCGAAATTCACTGATTCGTTATGCCGTTTCCACTTCGGTACGTCGAATTGCACAAATCCCAAAAAACGACCCAAAACCCTATATTTCAAAATGGCCCAACTGGGACCAACGATCGGACCCCCAAAACCAACACCAAAAATTCCACAAAAAACATAGATGTAGACCCTTGAGTCTACAGCAAAACCCAACAAACAAAGCCAAAATCCATTCACCATGCATCAAGATATAAAATCACAAAGGCATAAGGGTCGAAACAACACAAAACTCAACCCTTGGCATAAATGCCCATATATCCACCATAAATTCTCATAAAATCATAATAAATTCTAGGAATGTAAAATTACCTAGATTTCATGTAATACTGTCAATTTCTACCAATTTCATGCTCTCTATTACAGGGGTCGGAGATGTGTACTTGTAATGCACGTTCCGACGATCCTCCGGCCAACTCCGGCTACCACAACCCTCCCCAGAGCTCACACGACCACAGGGGCACACCACCCGAGCTCCATACGCCACCACGAGCACACCAAACAGAGGAGGGGGAATGCAGGGAGGAGAGAAACAGTGGAGGGAGAGAGAGAGACGGGAAGGAGGTGGAGTGAGTGGAGGGAGATGATGAGTGGAGGGGGAGGAAAGGAAGAAAAGGCATGCTCGGGACGGAGAGGAAAATGCGCGGAGAAAAGGAGGAGGAGGTGCGGAGGAAGAGTCGTCGGTCGTGCATATAAATATGCGCCCTAAGGTGGTAGTTACATGCATGCATGCACAGTGCAACCATCAGCCTCCCGTACGAGCTAACAACCACACCGAACTCTCCCACCAACCAGCCCACAACGTGGGCCCCACACAGACCCCACACCCATGCCCACACAAGCATTGTGCTAACCATGTACAGCGACACACAAACAGAAGCTGACCCATGAGGCCCAAGCCTAAACCACAAAACACACCAACAAGCCTTGGAATAGTAACACCCGTCTAGAAATAAATTCATTAAAATGTAAATAATTACAAAATAAATTTTACGGGTGTTACAATAGCACACCTACTGAGCGGTAGTGATTTCACCGCCGTTTTGAGTGTTCGGTCAAGAAATATTTATTATTGATGGTCTAAATCATTCCTTTTATTTTGAATGCATTCCTCTCTTTTCGTGCTTCTAGGCTTAACCTTGGACATCTACCCAATCACAATTTACTAAGATTTACGTTAGCATAGCATATCCAACTCTAGGGAAGTGTGTGGACTTCTTATTCATAGATTGGAGGGGGAACCTTTAAAGGCTTGCCTCCATCTCAGTGTTAGACACTTGATCTCCTTTTCCTACAATGTGTTCGTGAGGTGAGGCTAAAAATAAGGTTCCTAAACTCTAGGAGATAGCTAGCTCACAAGCTCGGGTAGTCAATTAGCTCAGTACGCAAGTCAAGGGTAGTACCTTTTGAGGTGCAGTGCATTTCAACAATGCTCAAGTCTAGTGCCATCCTCTTTAGCCAAACAATAGGTGTTGCTTAGATATGCCTCAATCACCAAGTATGGTCCTTCCCAGTTTGGTCTTAATTTCCCATGCTTCATGGTAAATTTTCCTTCTCGATATGCTTTTCATTACTATTTTTCTCTTCTTTTTTACTTGTTTTTTATACTCATTTTTTTTACTTGTATTACTACATAAAGGAAAAGGATGTTGTATTTATGTATTTTCCACAAACAAAAGAGAAAAGGAAAAGTTTATTTACAACAATTAGGGGGGATGCCCCTAATGTAGCCTCCATTAGTAGAGACTTTTGCCTGATTGACGTTCAGAGCCTGGCTCATGCTTGATGGTGCCTCCCAATCTTCTCTATTAATGCATCCCACTCGATTCTTCCTTCCCCGATCCAATCATAGACGATATTTTTGAAAACCCAACAGTCTTCTAAATTATGCCCATGTCTTCGATGGAATGGGCACTATTTATTTCTGTCGTAGTTTATTCCTTCTAGTCTTTCGAGGCAGGAGATTGATTGCTTGGGCTTCCATCATTTCTTTAAACATGTCTACCAACTTGACTGGGAGGGTAGGATAACTGGCGCATCTTGGTCCTTTCGACTGGTGCCGTGGAGTTGCATGATGGTGGTTGCCCCTATCTTTGCCATTTCGCTAATAATCTTGCATTTGAAGAGGTCAATCCCACTGCTTCGGCTTTCCAGCTTGGACATGATACATTGGCTCAATGTTTCCCTCTATCTCTTGGAATTCATGCATGTTTTCCATCATAGATGTGGCCACCTCATAGAGTGCAGTTATAGATGAGCAATACACATTATCCTTTCTTCATCAGTCCAGTTGTGTTTGCAATCAGTGTCTAGACAATTTGCCTTTCTGGGATGTCTAAGCCTAATTTGGCAGCCATTTCTCGCCATCGATTTGCAAAATTCACCCATTCTTCGCCCAGCCTCATGCTCTCTTTGCTCAAGTAGTGGAAAGTTGGCTTTGACGTGATCTTGTGTTGATACTTGGTCAAGAAGCACTCCCTAATCTTGTCGAATCTACTGAGGTCGTCTTTGGAGAGAGTAAGGAACCAATCGATGAGTTCTCCTTCTAATGAGTAAAAGAAGAGGTGTATAATGAGCCACAAGTCATGGAAGTATGGGTCTAACTCCATTTGAAATCGAATGATGTGACTATATGGATTGGTGGTCCCATCAAACATTGGAGTCTTAAGGTACTTGAATCCACGAAAGAGCTAGAATGAGGAAAATTTACTCATGTCAAAGATGGGGGGAGCTTGTGTTTGAACTCCTAAAGCATTCAAAATTTTCCTCATTTCTTCTAAGTTACTGAATCCACCATGAGCTTGAGAAGTTGATGCTTGATTGATGTATGGTTGATGAGGAACCTGATGATGAAAACTCCATTATGGTTGACCAAAGAAAAGTGGATTGACTGTTCCTCTATACTCGCCATATGGCAGCCACTGTGGTTTCTCAAAGAACAAAGGGTTGACCTTTGTTTGAAGTACTCCATTTGGGTCATTTTTTTGCCCTTGGTGTTCGGTATCTTGCGGTGCAATTCTAAGCTATCCCTGGTATAGACCTTCAAGGATGTGGTTTGCAATAGCCCTTCGTAGTCCATCACCAGGGAGGTGTTGACCATGATGGAGATCATCATTTTGTTGATTTGCCATCCCCGATGGGCCAGGGTGGTTAGCGTCACTATGAATGAAGCGATACAAGGCTTGATATTGGATCGAGTTAAGATCTAGTTCTTGTTCAGTGATTGGATGGAATAACTTCAAGATAGGTTCCTCCTTAGGCATACTAGCTGTATCTGATTGGCTACTCACGGATTCTGACATTTGGCTTTGCTTCCTTCTTGATCGGACTCAAGTTCAGTACAGAAAGTGTAAGATGCAAGTTAATATGCGTCTAATGTAAGACGTTGCAATGCAAGCGTCTAACATCTTTGTAAATTTTTCCCCTTTGATGTCAAATTGGTTGAAGAAAACACTATCCAATGTTTCTTAATTAGTCGTCATAGACTCATCGCATACCATTCTTGTCCTTTGACTAACTGGAGCATACAAACTTGGGTAATTGTAAGACTATAAATGAACTAAATGGCAATCTGGGAGTGTAGAATGCAGGTGGTTAGGCGTTTAGCGTAGAACATTGTAGAATGGGTGTTCAATGTAAGATGCTAAAGAAATGATGTTTAACATAAGACACTAAAAGAATAAGCGTTCAACGGTGCAGGCTTTAATTTCTTTTTTCCTTTCTTTTTCCTTTTGCCTCTTTTGTTTTTCTCTCTTTTTTCTTTTTTCTTTTTCCTCTTTGATTTTTGAACACTCTCTTTTTTTATCTTCTTTTTTCTTTGCTCTCCTTTTGTCTCTTTTTTCTTCTTTGCTTTTCCTTTCTTTTTTCTTCCTTTTTTTTTCTCTCTTTCTCTTTTCTTTTTTATCTCTCTGTTTTTTTCCTCTCTTTTTCCTTTTTCTAGAAGGGATTACAAAGATTACACAGAATACAAAAGGTTTGTTGGCTAATACAATTCTCTAGAAGGGAAAAAAAACAAGTCCTACTTGTATGCCCTATTCAAATACTGTTCCTATGGTACTTATCATTCCCATAAAAAAAGAAAGCCAGAAATCAACATGAAATTCACCCATTGTGTTAAACGCTGGATTTTGGTTATTCAACATAGAACGACTACTTTTGGACGTTCAACACCCTATTTCATGCAGCTACACAGAAAGCACTTTCAAACAACAATTAAGGGTTTAATTTTTATAATTTTCTCTTTGATTTAGTGCTTTTAATACCTATATTGCTCTTTGAGTGCCTAGGTTTGGGTAAAGCTTCTTATGGTGGTTGTGACCGCGTCCGTCTCGACCGTGCCCGACCCAGAGAGGAGGGGTAGGGGAGGAGACCACAGCCATGCCGATGACGGCGAAGGCGCAAGGAAAAAAAGAAAAAGAAAAGTGGAGTCGCCACCTAGTCTTTTAAGGGAAAGACGAGGAAAACCACAAAAGGATGAATGCATGGGATGCAAATGGGAAGGCTGGATGTCTGCTAACCAGAGGATGGGTAAGGATTCCTATTACG
>JAMKQA010043551.1:0-14500 GCA_024699735.1 Posidonia australis | reverse complement strand
AGATTCGCCCGTCCAGATCGAATCTGGGAAGGAACCATCTAGACTCCGTTCGGTAGTCGAGAAGAAGAATGGAAAAAGGGGGTCCTTGAATCCATCTGTCAGGAACAAAATTCAAAGGCAAGAGGGTGGCACCAAGATTCGCCCGTCCAGATCGAATCTGGGAAGGAACCATCTAGACTCCGTTCGGTAGTCGAGAAGAAGAATGGAAAAAGGGGGTCCTTGAATCCATCTGTCAGGAACAAAATTCAAAGGCAAGAGGGTGGCACCAAGATTCGCCCGTCCAGATCGAATCTGGGAAGGAACCATCTAGACTCCGTTCGGTAGTCGAGAAGAAGAATGGAAAAAGGGGGTCCTTGAATCCATCTGTCAGGAACAAAATTCAAAGGCAAGAGGGTGGCACCAAGATTCGCCCGTCCAGATCGAATCTGGGAAGGAACCATCTAGACTCCGTTCGGTAGTCGAGAAGAAGAATGGAAAAAGGGGGTCCTTGAATCCATCTGTCAGGAACAAAATTCAAAGGCAAGAGGGTGGCACCAAGATTCGCCCGTCCAGATCGAATCTGGGAAGGAACCATCTAGACTCCGTTCGGTAGTCGAGAAGAAGAATGGAAAAAGGGGGTCCTTGAATCCATCTGTCAGGAACAAAATTCAAAGGCAAGAGGGTGGCATCGAGATTCACCTGTCCAGATCGAATCTGGGAAGGAACCATCTAGACTCTGTTCGACAGTCTAAAAGAAGAATGGAAAAAGGGGGGCCTTGAATCCATCTGTCAGGATCTAAATTCAAAGGCAACAGGATGGCACCGAGATTCGCCCATCTGGATTGAATTTGGGAAGGAACCATCTAGACTCCGTTCGGTAGTCTAGAAGAAGAATGGAAAAAGGGGAGCCTTTAATTTGTCTGTTAGGATTGGAATTCAAAGGCAAGAGGGTGGCACCGAGATTCTCCCATCCGGATCGAATCTGGGAAGGAACTATCTAGACTCCGTCCGGTAGTCTAAAAGAAGAATGGAAAAAAGGGGGGCCTTGAATCTATCTATCAGGATCGGAATTCAAAGGCAAGATGGTCCTGACTATCTGTTTAGCCAAAACGATTTGCCAAGGGGATCTTATTCATGTACCAGTGCACCTTGAATTTTCGTCGCTGTGGGAGATGTCAGTTGAAACAGTGTAGTGTCCTGCTATAGTTGTCACGTTGTAGGAGCCATTATGTAATGAACGTCACCTCTCTATAAGAAGGTGCACTGACCATCATTTGGAAGATAATTCGCACCAAACGTTCTCAAAACAGTCCTCCTTTCCACAAAGCAACTTACATGCCCCTGGTCGAAGGCTCTAGTTCAATTACGTAGTAAGTTGATGTTTTGTTAGGCACCTGATACGTGACTTTTGACCAAAAAGCAGCTAACATGCCCCTGGTCAAAGATTCTTGTTCAATTACACTATAGCTGGTGTTTTGTCAGGCACATGATATGTGACTCTTGACCGAAGAGCAGCTAACATCCCCTAGTCGAAGATTTTGGTTCAATTACACTGTAGCTGGTGTTTTGCAGGCACATGATATGGGATTCTTGGCCAAAGGGCAACTGACATGCCCCTGGTATTGGATTGGCCGGACATCACTTGAGGGTATGGGGTCTTGGAAGCCAGATTGTAACTACAAATGTTCCTTGAACCACTGGAGTACTTGAGACCATCACTAGTCGAAGCAAGTGATACATTCATCAAGTGACTGGAAGTATGTATACCCACATGCCATCTTGTATTGTACTTGGAAGGCAGAAGGAATCGGGGCAACTTGTTAAAGGCCTTTGATCAGGATTGTAACCTGCCTCTAACTAGTATGTTTAGGGTGTGTTCTGTTCAACTGTTGTGTTTTAATAGCTTTATATTTGGATGCGCTACTGTAGGACATTCTCCTGATTGTATTTGCCAAATTTTGGATTGCTGCGTAGAGTCCACAGTCATGTTGTTGTCTTTGCTAATCATTTGATGTGTAGGTTCTGATCAGAGAAAAGCTGACTTGCCCGTGATGAACCAAGTAACAAATTGTGTGAGCCTAGCTAGAAAGTAGCTGACATGCCCCTAGCATAAAAGGGGAATGATGCTCCATGAAAATAGAAGTCAGATCAGGAGATACCAAGGCAAAATGGATTCCTCTGGCATCGAGTCAGGCTACCCTGGGAAGTGTTGGGAACCACTCGAGGATGTAAAGACTTGAGGATTAGGCTGTGACTATAGGCGTACTTTGAATCACTGAAGTGGCCATGGCTGATTTTGGTTAAGGTCAGAGACACATTTGTTCACTGACTAGAGCCATGTATATCCATCCACTGTCTTGAACTATACTCTGATGGCAGGAAGTAATGTGATACATCATAGTCTATCTTAGGCTGGCTATTCTCTGTTCTGTTACTTATTGTGTCATTGTGCTCTGGCTGCAAACATGTACTTGGTTGCGTTGACCTCAGGCATTCCCCAAACACTGTATACCACACCTGAACTGTTGCGAAAGATTTGCTTCACACTACTGATTCTACAGGTCCATGTAGTTTGTGCACTAGCTGGTGTCCTTGCTGCTTATGCTCTTTAACCACTGAGCAGCAAAAATGCCCCTAGCTAAAGGTACTTGGAGAAATTCCTATTGAACAAGTCCATATGCAAACAAAAAGAATTCATCGAAGCAAAACTATGATGATTATGACTATTGTGGTGGACTCTGTTATTGTGAGCAATTAAATTATTACAGAGTGACCTTTTTGATTGGTCAAGAAATGCATGCCTTGTGATTTTAGTTGCTTGTTATCTGCATTTATTGTTTTGCTTGATCAATGAGTTCATTATCTGGATCACTTGCTTGTTTAGTTCAACTGTTCGTTTGCCCTTAGTTAGGTTGGAAAGTTGTATGCCTGTTAGAGGAGGATGCCACCTTCGACTCAGTTGACACTACTGAGATTCGCAAGTCATTGGTGGCTCTTGTTAGGTTCTGGTGGCACTCGAACTCGCTATAAGGTAGTGTAATGGACCTGGCTCCATGCCAAACTCTTTAAGGTCCTGCACCTGCTTTTTTCTTTTCAATACCATTGTCATTTCTTTTACTCTCTCACAGATGTGTGGCTTCACTCTAACATTGACTTGGAGGTAATAAGCGCTCGATCTATTTAGTAGGCCTTTATTGGAAAAGGGTGGGTCAGTCCCTCAAAGGTGTGATTTTACTGAGCGCATACTCCAACTCCTCTCCAAGATACAGTAAGGGTAGAGCTACAATGCATACCCCTCACTCTTGGGTTGATTTCTGTCTTCTCTATGCTTTTATGCCCTTGTGAATGTATGTTTTCTTTTCTGGCTCACACTCTTAGTCACTCCTAACATTTTATCTCCCTCTTCAAGGTGCAGGATCCTTGCTGAGCTTCAACATTTCTTCTGGCTTTGATGTTCGGTGGCTCCCTTGCTAACTTGGTCGTCTAAGTAGTGACAACTAAGGAGAAATAACCCATTCTGACATTGGCAAGCTTTTCTAATTTTTCATCATTGGGAAGAAAGTTATTGACAAGCAAACTATTATTTTCTACTGTTCTTAATGTTTTTCTGTTTTGTGTTTTTCTCCTTTTCTTCTTTTTCAACTTTTGTGCTTTTTTTTTTGTGTTTTGGTATATGGTGATGCAAAAAGAAAAACAAAGGAAGCAAAGGAAAAAAGATACAAGTCTTGTCCTTGTTGTTGTTGTTTTGTTGATGCCATTGGGGTTCAAAGTAACTCCTAACAGTGCCACTGGAAACAAGAATCAAGGCAAATGTAGCTGGTTATTGTGAATGCTAAATTTGTAACTAGTTCCATAGACTGATGTAATAAAAACCATTATTGAAACTAAGACTATCACTATTAATGTTGGATCTACTGGTGACATTAAGACTATATCTCTGTTGGAGTTGATATCCGCTGTGACGGTTGTCTCCTACTCGATCCAGGGTATTTGCACGTGTTGGGTCAGATCGATGCATGGAAAACTGGCAAACTCTTGGTTAAGCCCCCCTCAAAGGAACAAGAACAAGAGTGACATTCATGAGTGTTGCCGGACAGAAGCTGAGAGAGGACAAACTAGGCAAATAAGGCTCGATGGATTCCCAAGGAAAGAGTTGGGAGAAACAGGAAAAGAAACCTCTGAAGTTCCAGCATCCTCGAAGCTTGCCAGCTCAGAAAAGGTACGGTTGACTATTCTAGGGTGTGCACGTGTGTGTGCAAGTGTGTGTGCACGTGTATGTGTGTGTTGCCTCCTGTGTGTTGACGACAATGCCACCATTATCAATCAAATCCTGAATGGTATTTCGAACTTGTTTGTCGAATGTCCATGGGTGCGATGGAATTGGCAGAACAAGTTTGTCTTATACCACCCGGGAAGTGGGTTTGGTGGTGGGCGAATCTCCGATAGCCATAGGAATGGCGCAACTTTGGGAAAAATGTCACCCAATGAATCCCAAAGTGGGGTGAAGTCACTTTCCTTACGGCGAGGACGCCTTTGCCGTTGTTGTTGCCCTTGTTGTACTAACGCAACGAGACGTGTCAGTTCAACAATGGTGTGTGGTGTGTAATGTGTGCTGACCTAAATGCTGGTGAGGGTGGAGACATGGATGTGGGTACTGTGCCAACAACAAAGGTCCCACTATCAATCAAAGTCTAAACGACATCCCGTAGAGTGTTGCAATTATCAGTCTAGTGCCCCAAGGCTCGGTGATAATTGTAGTATATGTTCACATCGTACCATCGAGGGAGTGGAGTTGGCAGGGGACGCAGATCTAGGAGTCCCAAAAGCGACACAACACGAGGAAAAACAGCGCATAGCGACTCGCCCAGTGGAGTGTAGTCGCTTTCAATGCGACGGCCTCGTTTCTCCTTAGGTTGTTGTCCTTGTTGAGGTTATGTGATGTGATGCATCGGCTTGACAGTGGAAGGTGTGCGCCTAGTGTGCAGTGATGACCTACGTGTTGGGACCTGATCTTTATGCTGAGGTGGGTTCTGAGTATGCTGTGTTGTGTGTGGCGTTGAGCGTGAGAACAACAACTACGGCACCGATACAGCTCGGGGTGACAGAGTCGAGAAATGTTGTACTCTCACACAACTAATGGGTTGATTCTAAAGTGACTGTGATGGTTGTGGCCAATGCAGTTGTGGTGCAGGAGGCAGAGATAATGCCCCCATCGCCGGAGTGGTGTGATGCTGGGGTGATGGTATGGCCGATAGTGTAGTGGAGTGAGCTTGCAATGCTATAGTGATCTGCACTTGAACCTCAGAGGTTGAAAGAGGAGGACTCTCAACCGGATCAGGAGAAAGGGCCATACGCTCGAACTCTAGGGCCAAAGCTCTCAAGTATTGAGCCTGTGTGGCCAAAGACCCATCAAAAGATAAGTCAGAAGGCAAGAGTGGAACAGGAGTGGTCCCTAAAACAGATGCAATCACAGTTGGTTGAACGCCAGAAACAGGAGGGCCCAAGAAATAGGGTGCAGCTGGCAGAACTTCTGGGACCTGCGTGGTAGTCACCACAATCGACTTGGTGATGGGCCCTAGACCGACTTGTGTCTGCCACTGTCCCGGAAGAGGAGATAGGGATCCTTTATGAATCCCAAATATAGATGCATAGAGGGAAGAAGAAGCAGTCAAAGTGAGAGGAGGAGGATCTGAATGTGGATCCACCATCAAAACAATAACCGGAGGCTTGCGAGTCTGCAGGGCCATGGCTAACCACAAGCAAAATAAAAGAAGCTGCAAAAAAAGACAAACGCACGAGCTCTAAGACGAGCTACAGTCAAAAGTGACCAATATCTTGGAAAAGGCAAGAGAAAACAACCACCGGAAGCTGCCCACAATGGAGACACCCAAGCTCCTAGTTAAGGACCTCGCAACAAGCTACCGACGAGGACAGGCAAGAGAAACAAATATCAAAACCTGAACAACGACTCACAAACAAATGCGAGTAATTAAAGTGGTATGCAATGACACACGAGGCAAATGAATGTCCTAAAGTGCACTCTCGGGTTGACTACACGAGACGTACTCATGGGTTTTAGTTTTTGACTCTGGTCAGAAAAGTAAGGTTCCCATTCTAAATCTTGGCCGAAGTACAGGTAGTGAACGGGTGGTGCGTTGGTGGCCTCGTCTCCTGCAGTAGCATGAAGTTGTACCCTCTACTAACATCGACACGACCCCAGACAAGGGGGACAAACTAGAAACACACCCTACGCCAAAGCTATAGAATGGGTTACTAGAATTGTCCTTCCCAAACTATGGGTGGACTTAGAGGAGAAGATGCATGCTTTCTAAAATAATCATTCATGCAATATGCTTTTGTGTCTTTTACTTTCGTTTTATTAAACCATGGGGAATTGTGAGCATTTGTTTCTAGTTATGCCTTATTAGTTGTTGATCTAAGTTTTTGTGTTTTATTTTAACCAGATAGGGAGGCAAACATGTCTCTACTCTCCTAATCATGGTAAATACAAAAGGGGGATAAAACACACTATCATGGCATCTAAATAGTCAATCAAAAGACATGAATATGGTGTCTGCTAGCGTTGTGCTCACAAGTTGTGAGAAAAAGAGCAAGTATCACATCAAACAAGCATGAATTAGGTCATGTTCATGAGCGTTGGCATAGCAATAGTGTAAAAAGGCATGTGTTAGCCAAATATGTACAAACAAACAAGAAAAGGCAAACAAGTACAAAGTATATAAACCAAAGATAAGTAAGAAGACCAAAATGAAAGCTAGAATTTGGTTATCCCCAGCGGAGTCGCCATTTCCTGTGACCATGCCGATGGAACCCTGCACGGCTCTCCAACGGTGCGTGGAAGCATACGAGGAGTCCTGATATGGTCACGGCAAAGATGGTGAATCTAGAGAAGAAGACTAGGCTCGGAAACACCAAGGAATGATAAGAAAGGATAAGAAAAGGAGTCACCACTTCATCTTTTAATGGAAAGATGAGGAAAACCAAACACAAAGGAAAATTCAAAAGAAATCAAGGTGAAGAAAACATATGCATGCTCCTTGCCTAATGGATGTAGTGCATAAACCAATGTGGGCTAGAGAAAGGATAAGGATTCTTGTTACGCATGGGGAAAGGGTTAGGCACCCCCATACGCCCGAGAAACTCGGTCTTTCTAGGATTCCTACTTGCTAATGGTCTACTGTGTGTATGCTTGCCTATTCTGAGTGCACATACCTAATATGACTGGAAAACTTGCCAAATTAGAGAAAAGAAATGAATAAGAGAAAACAAATGATAATCCAAGGGACAATGTAAGCATTGCAAATGCCACTTTACTGAACGCCCGTGGGCGATGAGGAAAATCGTGAAAATCAAGAATACTTGGAAAGCGTCACACAAATCAGCGGAAACTTGAAAAAATCCAAGAAAATCAAATTGGAGAAAATAATCCTCATTCGGGTCAATGTCGGCATTGTTAAGCATGTTAATATACGCCCTCGGGTGATGGAAAGCCAAATCAAATCCAAATCGTAAAAGTTGGAAGAAATCTGAGAAACAATGTGAAAATTGAGTTTGAAACAAGTCAAAAGTGTGAGCATAATGCAAGAAAGAAGACATGAGAAAATATGCATGAAATGGGAAACAAAGTGTACAAAATGCATGTGTGAGTGAGAAAGGGAAATTGTAGGGGCTTTTGTGCAAAATTAACATGTTCTGAGTGAAAACTAAAATTCTAAGGCTAAATCATCAAAAATACATATGAAAACACACTTTGTGTAATTTTCAAGAAATCTAGGATCAAATGTGCATTCTTGGCCAAATTCAAGATTCCTAGGGTTCAATATGCAATTTTGTCAGTAAAACATGTATTTCATGCAATTCTGAAGCAATTCAGGGTTAAATGTGCAAGAAAAAGGGTTCATATTTGAAAACTAGAAGTTTTAGGGACTACTATGCAATTTCTCCCAAGAAAATATGCTGTCAGTGTGGAATTAGTGAAGTTCAGGGGCTAAAATGCAATTTTTAAAAACATCTGAGTATATAATTAAATACCTAGGGTTTAATTTGTGATTATGTTAGAAAATTATGCATTCAGATCAGTTTTAGTAAAGCTCAGGGGCTTGTATGCAAAAAAGCTGGTCTTAAATGTAAGAAGAGTAAATCAGTGGGTTTATGTCAAATTTTTAAACTTGGAAAGCATTAATAAAGACTTGCAAGGGGTCTTTAGCAATTTCCCAAAACAAATATTATTGAAAAGAATTAAAAAACTATTGTAGGGACCTAAATGCAAGAAATAAGGACATGAATGTAAGAAAAAGAAAAGATCAAAAGCTTTGTTAAAAGAAAACAATTTTTTTATTTTTTTAAAGAAAAAAGAAATGACGGCCGCCAACGACGGAACTCTGCCGTCGACGACCACCTGGATGCTCTTCCGGGGCATCCGGATGCCTGATCGTGCATCAAGCCCCACTAGAAGCAAAAGGAGGAGGAGGGGAGGAGATCCAATGGTTTGGATCTGATGCTCGACGGCTAGAGTTGCCCTCCCACCTCCCTTGCTGTCGACGCAACTCTAGTGATGGTGCTGAGGAAGAAGGTGGCGCCAGAGGCTGCTGTGCGGCGGTTCGAGACTCATGGAGTCTTGGGGACGCTGAGAGGATGATTTTCCATCATCTAGGAGAAAGATAGGCGTCGCTCCCTCAACCTCCGATCCTACTTGCCGTCAACACTTTGTTCTCTAGTGAGCTTGGCTGCAAGGGCCATCTAGAGCTCGAAATGGAGTCTTGGCTTCTTCAGAGAGCTTGGGGCATCTCGTGGAAGGTTCCTGGATGCTTGGAGAGATGTGGCGGGGATGGAGTCATTGGTTCAAGCTCCACTGTTTGTCTTCTTCTCCAGTGACAGCGATGGGTTGTGATTCCAGCGAGCGGCTTCTGGAGGCTGGCTGGGCTTGTTTCAGGGTGTCCCAAGGGGTGGAGAAGCAACAGGAGAACCATAGGGAGAGGATCGAGCACCTTGGGGCACGAATCGATCGCTGGATTCATGCACCCACCTACATCGTCGAAGACTAGCTCCAGTGATGCTTGAAACCTTGATTCTAGCCAGGGAAACCCTCTGGCATTACTGGAATCGACTGGGGAAGGAAGAGGGAGATCAAGGAAACTAATTTGGATGAAAATTGAGGTCTGTGGAGGGCATACTTGCGAGGACAGAGGTGTTGGTCGTCAGAGGTCGTTGGAGCTCGTCGGAGGTGGCCTGAAGCTGGAATTCTTCCCCTCCCCGAGCTTCCACTCTGATCCTGGACCTCTCTAGTTACTTTGGTTGAGAGAAAATTAGCTTGGTTGCACTCCTTTCGATTTTTTCCAACTTTTTTTCCCTCCTTTTTCCTCCTTTCTTTTCCTTTACAAATGTGGGGGGGGGGGGTTTATAGGCTTACAATGGCTAAATAGGTTGTTATGGGTTGTTATGGTTAAAGTGGGAAGTAGTTAAGCTAGTTAAGGTGAAATGGGAAGTGGCTAACGTAGTTAAGGTGAAGTGGGAAGTGGTTACGGTAATTAAGGTGAAGTGGGAAGTTGTTATAGGTTGTAAGGGTTTGAGATTAGGGTTTAAGGTTTAGGGTTTGATTTGAATTAATTTTAGGGTTTTGAATCAATTCTAGGGTCTTGGATTAATTCTAGGATTTTAAATTATGTTTCGAATTAATTTTATGATTTTGAATCTATTCTAGGGTTTTGGATTAATTCTAGGGTTTTGAATTATGTTTTGAATCAATTTTAGGGTTTTGAATCAATTCTACAGTTTTGGATTAATTCTAGTGTTTGAATTATGTTTTGAATTAATTTTAGGGTTTTGAATCAATTTTAGGGTTTTGGATTAATTCTAGTGTTTGAATTATGTTTTGAATTAATTTTAGGGTTTTGAATCAATTCAAGTGTTTTGGATTAATTCTTGGGTTTTGAATTATGTTTTGAATTAATTTTAGGGTTTTGACTCAAATCTAGGGTTTTGGTTGAATTCTTGAGTTAAGTTTAGAATTTTGAATTTGATTTTGGTTAGTTTTAGGCTTTAAGGTCCCATTGCAAGCATATGGGGTGTCTGCAATACTATTCCGGTAACCTATGGAGTGAGGGAGCCACCCTCATCGTTAATTGAGCGAAGTATCCAAGCCGCTCAAGGACCCTACACCTCCCAAAGGGAGATAAAATGTTAGGGGCGAGAATGAGAGTGTGAGAAGAAAAATAAAAATATATCTGTGAAAGAACATAAAAGAATTAGGAGACAGAAGCCGTAGATAGAAGTCAACCCTAAAGAGAGAGGCGTAACGGGTAGCACTGTCCCTACGAGTTAACTTGGAGAGGAGTCGGAGTGACTATCTAGAAAGCATGTTCCAAAAAGGGCCTAGCCAACCCTTTAAACAACAATAGCTCCCCACCACAGACCAAGTACCTATTACCTCCAAGCTAGGGAAAGGGTGAACTCACATGCCTATGAGGAAGAAAGAACAAAAAAAATAAAATAAAAAGTAGGGGTATGGTCTAGTGGGGTTTGGCATGGAGCCTAGGACACGATATTGCATTTCTAGCGAGCCACCCCAAAAACTAGGAGCTTGGATAGAATCTCGTGAGGATTGGAGCCACCATTCCCTTATATACATGGCAATAAGCGTCCCAATGTTGAGGGCGCTAATAAGATCCCACAAATCATTCGACATGTGTGACCATGCCAGTGGAACCCTTGCACGGCTCTCCTACTACTTAGTGTGCGGAAACACACGAGGAGATCCGATACGGTCACGGTGAAGATGATGAATCCGGAAGAAGAGACAAGACTCGGAAGCACCAAGGGAAGACAAAAAGGATAAGGAAAGGTGTCGCCACCTAGTCTTTTAATGGAAAGACGAGGAAAACCAAAACAAACACAAGAAAATCAAGAAACAAAACAAAATGCAGAATGCATGTGTGATCCGTGCCTATTGGACAATGCACAAATGAATGCAGGCCAGAGAAAGGGTAAGAATTCTTGTTACGCAAGGGGAAGGGGTTAGGCACCCCCATGCGCCCGAGAAAACTCAGTCTTTCTAGGTTTCCTACTGTCAATGGTCTGCTAATTGTATGCTTGCTTATTTTATATGCTCATGCATGAAGATGATTGAAAACAAGCCAAATCAAAGTAAGAAGTGAAATAAAAGGAGAAAAGTTAATCCGAGGGACAAAGTAAGAAGTGCACTCTCTCACCATGCATGTCCCATGTCGGGTTTACCACATGGGACGCACTCATGGGTTTAGGTTTTGACTATAGTCAGAAAGTAAGGTCCTCGCTCTAAATCCTGGCCAAAGCACAGGCAGTGAACGAGTGGTATGTTGGTGGCCTCGTCTCCTATAGTAGCATGTAGTTGTACCCTCTACTAGCACCGACACGACCCCAGACATGGGGGGACAAACTAGTAACACATCCTACGCCAAAGCTATAAAACGGGCTGCTAGGATCCTCCTTCGCAAACTGTGGGTAGACCGAGAGGAGAAGATGCATGCCCTATATGATCAAACATGCGATATGCTTTGGTGTCTTTTACTTGCATTTTATTAAACTAGAGGGGATAGTGAGCATTCGTCTCTAGTTAGTCCTTATTAATTGTTCAACTAAGTTTGTGTGTTTTAACCAGAGGGATTTGTGAGCATTTGTCTCTAGTTACACCCTATTTAATTGTTCGTCTGAGTTTGTGTGTTTTACTTTAACCAGACTGGGAGGCAAACAAGTCTCTACTCTCCTAATCATGACAAATTTGAAAAGAAGGGGGAAAACACACAATTATGGCATCCAAGAGTCAGACAAAAGGCATAAACATGGCATGTGGTTGTGTAGTGCTCAAGTCGGTGAATAAAAAGCAAGTATTGACAAACAAAGCATGAACTAGGTCATGAGCATGTGCAGTGGCATAGCAATACTGTAAAGAAAGCAAAAAAGGCATGTTCAGTCAAATATATATAAGCAAATATCACAAGCAAGCAAGCATAATGTAAGCAAACCAAAGACAAGTAGGGAAACCAGAACGAAAACTAGAATCTGGTTATCCCCAGCAGAGTCGCCAGTTCTTGTGACCATGCCGGTGGAACCCTTGCACGGCTCTCCTACTACTCAGTGTGCAGAAACACATAAGGAGATTCGATACAGTCACGGCAAAGATGGTGAATCCTGAAGAAGAGACAAGACTCAGAAACACCAAGGGAAGACAAAAAGGATAAGGAAAGGAGCCGCCACCTAGTCTTTTAATGGAAAGATGAGGAAAACCAAAACAAACACAAGAAAATAAAGAAACAAAACAAAATGCAGAATGCATGTGTGATTTGTGCCTAATAAACAATGCACAAATGAATGCGGGCCAGAGAAAGGGTATGGATTCTTGTTACGCATGGGGAAGGGGTTAAGCACCCCTATGTGCATGAGAAAACTCGATATTTCTAGGTTTCCTACTATCAATGGTCTGCTAAATGTTTACTTGCTTATTCTATATGCTCATGCATGAAGATGACTAAAAACATGCCAAATCAAAGCAAAGAAAAGGAATCAAGGGAAAAAGTAAATCCAAGGGTCAAATGTAGGCATTGTTAATGCCACTTTATTGTATGCCCTTGGGTGATGAGGAAAATCGTAAAAATCGTGAAATTCTCGGAAAGTGTCTCGTAAAACAGCTGAAATTAGGATATATCCGAGAAAATAAAAAAGAGGAAAATAATCATCATTTTGGGACAATGTCGACTTTGACAAGCCTTTTACTGTACTCCCTCAGGCAATGGAAAACCAAAACAAGTGAAAACTTCGGAAAACCAAAGAAAATTCGGAAAACAGGGAGAAAACCAAGCCGAAAACGAGTTGGGAAAGCGTGCGCAAAACTGGGAAGAAAATACGGGAAAATCCATGCAAAAAGATGTGAAAAGATATGCAAATGTGAGAAGTCTAGGGGGTTTTATGCAAAAAAAACCCAAATTCATTGGAAAACTAAAGTTCGGAAGCCCAAATCATCGAAAATACATAGGAAAACACATTCCATGCAATTATGAAGAAATCTAGGGCTAAATGTGCATTCCTAGTCAAAATGAAGTTCTCAAGGGGTCAGAATGCAATTTTACCACTAAGGCATGCATTGAAAACAATTCTGCATAAAATCAGGATAAAAATGCAAGAAGAAAGTCTTAGAAATGATCTAGGAATTTTCAGGGGCAAAATGGTCATTTGACCCCTGAAAACAGGCAATCAAAGTAAAATCAAAGAAGTACAGGGGCTAAACTGCAAATTGCCCAGTAGAAAAAGCATCCATAAGAATTTCAGTGCAGTCTGATGGTTAAAGTGCAATTTACCCTGAGAAAACATACTTCAGAAAAGTTTTCAAAAACTCCAGGGGTTTAAATGCAAATTAACCATCAAAAATGAGCATTCAGAAACATTTTGAGAAGTGTAAGGGCTGATATGAAATTTCTATAGAAAAAATGAATTGTCAGAAAGGTTCCAAGGAAATCCAAGGTCTTCTATGCAATTTGTCTGAAATAAAATACATTTAAAAAACTCTAAAGGGCTTTTATTAAAGTTTTAAACTCAGAAAACATTATTTTAAATGTCCAGAGTAAAACATGTAATATTTTCAGTTAAAACTTTATTCGAAAGTTTTAAGAAAAATGACTGAAGGACCTATATGTAATAAAAGGACCTAAAAGTAGTACAAAGAGGACCTAAATGAAAGAAAAACAATGTTTCTGTATTTTATTCAAATAAAAAGTTTTAAATTTTTTTTAAAATGAAAAAAGAAACGACAATCGCCGGCGACGGAGCTCGCCGTCGGCGACAGAGCTCGCCGCCGCCGACCGCCGGAGGGGGCAAACAAGGCCTTCCCGTGGTCAGATCTTAGATCAGATTCCACGGGAGGCAAGAAGGAGGAGAAATAGGAAGATCCAATGGAGTGGATCGAAACCTTGACGGCTGGGTCAACCCTCCCACCTTGCTCGCCGTCGGAGCTGCTTTGGTGACGTACCCGAGGAGGATGGAGGCGCCCGAGGCGACGTTGCTGCAATCCGATGGTCTAGAGGGCTTAGGGGCGTCGGGATGAACCCCCACCCCTCTCCTAGAGCTGAATGGAGCGGTATGGGGGCTTCATCAGTCGTCAGCGGTCCGTCTCCAACGAGCTCGGTTGCTCCAGCGCTCCAGCGGCAGTGGCGTGATTCTAGGGGCTCCAAAGTGATCGCGGGAGGTGGTGGAGTGATCATGGAGGCACGGAGTAGCGTGGAGCGGCGGGAAGTGCGTGGTCCACCTCTGGAGTGGTCATCTTCTCTGGCGACGGCATGACTGGAGTAGTTTTCCGACGATCTCGTGCGGAGCGGTGCAGCGGTGATCCATGGAGCAGAGAAGCTCGAGGGAGGCTAGGGAAGGAGAACAGGAGGCATGGGGGCCAAGGACGTACCCTAGATCGGGGGGGGGGGGGGGGGGGGGGGGGGGGGGGGGGGGGGGGGGGGGGGGGGGGGGGGGGGGGGGGGGGGGG
>JAMKQA010043550.1:0-17490 GCA_024699735.1 Posidonia australis | reverse complement strand
CATTTTAGCAAACCATAGACAGTAGGAAGCCTAGAAAGACCGAGTTTTCTCAGGCGTATGGGGGTGCCTAACCCCTTCCCCATGCGTAACCAGAATCCTTACCCTTTCTCTGGCCCGCATTCATTCTTGCATTATCCATTAGGCACGGGTCACACATGCATCATTGCATCTTGTTTGCTTTCTGCCTTTTTTGGTGTTTTCTTGGTTTTCCTCGTCTTTCCATTAAAAGACTAGGTGGCAACACCTTTCCTTATCTGTTTGTTTTCCCTTTGGTGTTTCCGAGTCTTGTCTCTTTCTCCGGATTCACCATTTTCGCCGTGACTGTATCGGACCTCCCGGTGTGTTCCTGCACACCGGAGTCAGGTTTTGGTGAACCGCGCCTAGGGGTTCCACCGGTATGGTCACAGGACCATGTCAAGATTAAAGGCGTACTGCTCCAGGAAAGCTTGACTCAGATCGTTCCAATTTCTGATGGTGGGCATATCTAACGATGTGAACCACATCAGAGCCGAATCGATGAGACTCTTCTGGAAGAGGCAAATAAGGAGCCTCTCATCGGCCTGGAGCTGAGTGAGATCGCTGCAGTACACCCTGAGGTGCGAAAAAGGGCAGCCTTTCCCGTTGTACTTCTTAAATTCCGTGATATGGAAGTTCGGGGGAAGTATCGCCTCTGGAAAGTAGCAGAGGTCCCGGAATGAGAAAGATTGGCGGTCCCCGCCCTGCACTTGTCGGAGTGCTCTCTCCTTTCTCCAGGTCATTCATCCTGGTGAAAAGTGCGTTGGGCGTTGCTGCTGACGTCGAGTGTGCAGCAGGGGAAGGTCCCGCGTACGCTGCATCTATGGCACCCATGTGCTCCCCTAGATCTACCATCTCGCCACCTGGTGCTGTGGCATGATGGCCAGCGTACCCGTGTGTGTGTGCCAGTGGTGGAGTGTATGCTGATGCCTGAACCTGATGCAAAGGTATTGAAATGTTATGCTGTGTGGTGCATGTAGTTGTGTGTGGGAGCAACAGTTGCTGAACCGGTATGGTCGGGTTTGTAGGCCAATGTACTCCTGCTAGCCCAAGAGGCTGACCACTAGTTGCCGGAGGTAGATGTTGTGCATGCTGTGGATATGATACTACAGGCAGAGTGGCTAAGCCCGTCGTCAGAACAGCAGGAAGAGTGACTGTTGCTGCATGAATAGCCTGAGTAGGCAGAACAGGATCCTCAGGAACAGGACAGACAGGCGCAGTCAAAGTGGGATCCAAAGAGAACCATCGGTAGTAGTACCGAGGGTCGGAGCAGCAAGCGGCAGGGATGTCAGAGGTGGCTGGAAGTTCAAGGAGGATGCAGGCTGAATCCCTATCGAAGAGACAATCGCAGCGAACTAAGCATCAAGTGAATGAGGGTCAACAACAGGACAGGACACTGTCTGAGCATCCAGTGAAGGTCTGCCAGTGTCCCGAAATCGGATGGCGAGGAGCTCCAAGTGCCGAGAAGAAGCCGCCATGGAGCGATAAAGGAACAAGTGATGACAGGGCAAAAGAGGGAGGAGGGGCAGAAACAGGAATCCCCTCCAAAGCAGTTGATGCAGAGATCTCAAAAGCTCGCTGGGCCATGATGGACAGCGAACGGGTGAGGACAGGGCTGCGATTGCAAATAAAAGGCTGACGCCTATGAGGAGCTATCCTCGGAATCGACGAATAGCTCAGGGAAGAGATAGTCGAATACAATACCTCAAGAACGAGGTCACAGAAAGGAACTCCCAGGCTCAGACCTAGGAACTCGCAAAGAACTCAAATCCTAGCAAAAGGAAAAGAACTTAAAGTGTCAGTAGAAAAGAGAGAGAGAAAAAGAATGAAGACAAGACAACATAAGAAAATAAGTTAGCTATGCAATTGTTTGTTAGGGTGGCATGAATGCTACTAACATGCTCTCTCTCACCATGCATGTCCCACATGGGGCTAACCACATGGGACGCATTCATGGGTTTGGGTTTTGACTCTGGTCAGAAAGTAAGGTGCTCGCTCTAAATCCTAACCAAAGTGCAGGCAGTGAACGAGTGGTGCGTTGGTGGCCTCGTCTCCCGTAGTAGCATGGAGCTGTACCCTCTACTATCACCAACACGACCCCGGACAAGGGGGGACAAACTAGCAACACATCCTACACCAAAGCTATAGAACGGGCTACTAGGATTGTCCTTCGCAAACTATGGGTAGACCGAGAGGAGAAGATGCATGCCCTATATGATCAAACTTGTGATATGCTTTGGTGTCTTTTACTTGCATTTTATTAAACCAGAGGGGATTGTGTGCATTTGTCTCTAGTTAGTCCTTATTAATTGTTCAATTGAGCTTGTGTGTTTTAACTAGAGGGATTTGTGAGCATTGGTCTCTAGTTATGCCTTATTTAATTGTTCGTCTGAATTTGTGTTTTTTATTTTAACCAGATAGAGAGGCAAACAAGTCTCTTCTCTCCAAATCATGGCAAATTTGTAAAGAAGGGGAAAAACACACAATTATGGCATTTGAAAAATCAAACAAAAGGCGTAAACATGGCATGTGCTTGTGTTGTGCTCAAGTAAGTTAATAAAAAGCAAGCATCGACAAACAAAGCATGAATCAGATCATGTGCTTGTGCAATGGCATAGCAACAGTGTAAAGAAGTGGAAAAAAGGCATGTTCAGTCAAATATGCACAAGCAAACAAAACAATCAAACAAGCATAATGTAAACAGACCAAAGACAAGTAGGGAAACTAGAATGAATGCTTCGACTCCTCTCCAAGGTGAGTCAAAGAGATAGGGTGACCCTACTTGTCTCTCTCTTTGGGGCTAATTTATGTCTACGCTTTCTATTTTCTCATTTCTTTTGTGCCCTGTGCATATGCTTATATATTTTACTCACACACTCATTCTCATCCTAATATTTTGTTTCCCACAAATGGTATAGGTCTCTTGGGAATTTGGACATTTCACCCAATCCTTCGGGAATAGTGGCTCCCTCACATACTAGGTCACACAAGTGGAGGCAAATGAGGAGGTACAAACCTTCATAAGCAGGCTAGCTTTCCTAATCTCATCATCGGGCGATGATGATTATGTGAATGTTGTTAATGATGTTATGTTTGTTTTTTTTTCCTTATTTTTTTTGTTTTAATGGCAATAATGTAGAAAGGAAAAGAACGTAAAATGTGTGCAAAGAGGTTAAAGTGATGCATGAATGCTGTAAGCTATAAGGATGCATGGATGCCAAAAGAAAAATCCAAGGATGCATGGATAGAGGAGTAGCACTTTGCAAGGGCAAGGCAGGGTCACCAGTCACTGGTAGTACTTTTTTAGGTAGTAAGTATTGACCAACTCTGATTACTCTAAATGATCCATATCCTCTAACATGACTGTACCTCCAGATAAGACTTGTTTCACAAAAAAAGGGTCCATATCAATTAGGTCTGAATTTGCCTTGAACGTCAGGTAGATGAATGGCACACAGAACTAAGTTTCCCGACTCAAAGTACCTAGGTCGGACCTTCTTTTGATATGCTTGGGCCATTCTCGTTTGATAACATTGGGTGTGATACATGGCCTGCAATCTATGCTCATCAATCAAGTTCAACTGAACACAACGGTCCTCGATCCACTTTGCCTCATCAAGCTCTATCTCTTGCAAGATTCTAAGTGACGAGATCTCTACTTCGTATGGGTGAACAACCTCCATGCCATAGACAAGGGAAAAGGGGGTTGCTTCTGTGGAGGTTCGTATTGACATTCTGTAAGCTCACAAGGCATATGGGAGCTTATTGTACCAGTCTAGATGAGTATTTGTGACACCTAGGCCTGATTACCCATTATAATGGTAAACCATGTAATTAATTGTAATATGGTATGAGTGGTTTATTAAAGGATAATCTGTTGTTTCTTGTGAGTATGGGGTTTTGGTTGGCTTTCTGTGCACCTATTTGTGATTTGAGGCCAATGTGGAGTTTGGTTTGAGGATGCACAGTTACCTCGGTTTGCATGCCTACCTTTTCTTCTTTTTCTCTCTTTTTTTCTCTTTTTCTCTCTTTTTTCTCTCTTTCTCTCTCTCACGAGCCACACAATTCTCGTCTTCTTCTTCCCCTTCCCCGACCTATGCCACCACGAGACGGTTGTCCGTGCCTCCCCGTCTCTTCCGATGCGATGGGCGGTCGGCGCGATGTAGAAGGCGAAAGAGATAAAGTGGGATGGAGGCAGGCAGAAGACGAGGAACGAAGATGCGAGAGAAAAGAGGGAAAGGAAGGAAGGTGCACGAGCTAAAGGAGCGCTTAGCTGTGGTTCGCCAGTGCGGAGAAGGCTTTGCTGGGACAAGGAGAGGCTCACCAGAGTTGGGGGAAGCTCGCTGGAGGAGGTATGCAACTCCTCCTCTCCTCTGTTCTCTTCTTATAACCTAATATGTTAAAAGCATGAAAATAGAGATAAATGCATGTAAAATCGTAGAAAAATAGTAGAATTGATGAGAATGTGATGAATAGCTTGAATATCTAGATATCATGTGGTTAGGATGGAAATTTGTAGGGTTATACAAGATTTAGGGATGAAGGCTACAGTAGTCGTTTTTGAGCTTCGCCCCTTTGTGATTTTTGTATGAAGTGCATAGTTAATGTATTGTTGAATGGTTTGAGGGGTTTTGAAGTAGAGTCAAGGGTCTACACCCCTTGATTTGTTGGTATTTTGTGATGCTTGTTTGTGGGGTCACCCAGAGGCTCCCAGTTCTAACGATTGTGAAAGCTGAAACAAGGGAGGTGCCCTAGTCGCAGGCAATTCGACATATCAAACTGGATTTGGTATACCGAATTCTTTTCAGATTAGGCCAGGATACTTGGTTTCGGTAGACTAAAATCTTTCGATCGATCGAAACAGGGAGTTTCGATATACCGAAAATATGTAGTGTACCGAACGTGAGATTTTCGGCATACCAATCTTGATTTTTGATCTGTCGATTTTGCCCTAGCCCTAATATATATAAATGTGAATATAAAATGAGAGTTTAAAGGTTTTAAATGAACAATGAGCATGTGTTAATATTGTTTTTCCCAAGTAAATGACATGGAGGAATGTGAAATCCAAATAAGTGTATTTGGGAATGGTATTGGGTTTGAGACCCAAAAAATGAATAAAAGTGATTTAATGTGTGGTTTTTGGGCATGAGACCCAGTTTATGGTTTTTCAGCATGGTTTTTCATGAATTAATTTGGGACCCCAGAAGAGGGTCAGGTGTTGCATGGGAAAAGATGCCTACAACCAAGAGAATGAAATGAAAATTGTTTTGAAAAGGAAAACATAAAGAATTTTGAAAATAAAACACAAGTAATGTGTTGGGGAATCACGGGGGTTGGTGTCGACAATGTGGTAGGAGTATGAGACTCCAATGAAACCAATTGTCAGATACGATGGTGGTTGCCGAGCTTGAGACAGTGTAGGCTGAGCCTCGCTATGTGGGCCTAGGTGTTCGGGTCACCGAGCTCGTGACGGTGTAGCCTAAGCCTAGGTATATGAAACCTAGGTGTCTGGGTCACTGATGGTGTAGGTTGAGCCTAGGTTATTGAACCTAGTTGTTCGGGTCACCTATGTGACGTCAGATAAAGACGTATCTCTGTGTATATATGAAAGGAATTTGAGGCTGGTTGGCCAGGGCGGTGTCCTCCTGCACTAAGAATGTGACATCTGGGCCTAATTATCCATTTTTAATTGTAAACCATTTAATTAATTGTAATATTGTATAAATGGTTTATTAATGGATAATCAGTTGTTTCTTGGATGTGTGAGCTTGTGGTTGGCTTTCTGTGCACCTACTTGTGATTTGGGACCAATGTGGGGTCCGATTTGAGGATGCACAGTTGTCTCGATTTACGTGCCTATCTTTTCTCCCTTTCTTTTTCTTTTTCTCCATTCTTTCCTTCTCTCCCTCCCTCACCAGCCACCATTCCATCTTCTTCTTCTTCCCCTTTCCCCACCCATGCCACCACTAGCCAGCGGCCTATGCCTTGCCATCACTTCCGACACGATGGACGGTCGGTGCGACGCGAGAGGAGGAGAGGATAAATAGTGGCGGAGGCAAGTGGGAGGAGGGAAGGCAACCGAGAGAGGAGAAGGAAGGGAAGAGCGGTGTGTGACAGAGGAGGTTGTGGTTTGTGAAGATCACCAGTGGAGGAGGCTTCGCCAGGGCGAGAGGAGACTTGCTGGGGAGTGAGGAAGACCGCTGGGGTGCCACTCGAGGTACGTGGCCCTTCTCCTTGCTTGTTTACATGCTTCCAGTAGATCATGTTAAATGTATGAAAAAGGAGATAAATGCATGTAAAATCGTAGAAAAATAGTGGAATTTATTCGAATGAGTTGGAATGCATGTAAACATAGATATCATGCGGTTAGGATTGAAATTTGTAGGAATATGCAAGATTTTGGAATGAGGGCTATAGTAGTCGTTTTTGAGCTTCATCCCTTTGTGATTTTTGTGTGGAATGTATGGTTGATGGTTTAATGAATGGCTTGAGGGGTTTTGAAGTAGACTCAAGGGTCTACACCCCATGTTTTGTTTGTATTTTATGATACTTGTTTGAGGGGTCCACTAGAGGCTCCCATTTCCGACGAACGAATTGTCTAATGCCAGGGGCCATGTACAGAACACGAGAGATTCAGCATGCTGAACTGGGTTCGACATACCAAATCCCTGTCAGTTGGTGCAGGGGCATAGGTTTTGGTAGACAAAATACCTTTGATCGACCGAAACAGGGGGTTTTGGTATACTGAAGGAATTCGATATAACGAATCAGTGATTTTCGGTATACCAAATTCCAATTCAGTTTGCAGTTTTCATCCCCTAGCCCATGTGATTAAATGGGCACAAATAATGGAAATAAAAGGTCTTAAATGAACAATGAACATGTGTTAGTGATGTTTTCCCCATATAAATGGCATGAAGGAATATGGAACCCAAATAAGTGGATTTAGACATGGTTTTGGGTTTTAGACTCCAAGAATGAATAAAATGGTTGATTGTGTGTGATTTTGGTCATGAGACCTAATCATGATTTCAAAATACATGGTTTTTCATGGATTGATTTGGGACCCCAGAAGAGGGTCAAGTATTGCATGGAAACAAATTCCTACAATGAAAAAGAATGGAAATGGAAATGGTTTTAAAAAGGAAAGCTTAAAGAGTTTTGAAAATGAAACACTAATAATGTGTTAAGGAACCACGGGGGTTGGCGTCGACAACGTGGTAAGAGTATGAGGTTCCATTGAAACTAGTTGCTAGACATGATTGTGGTTGCTAAGCTTGAGATGTGTAGGCTGAGCCTGGGTCATTCAACCAAGTTGTTCGAGTCACCGAGCTCGTGACGGTGTAGGCTGAGCCTAGGTTATTGAACCTAGTTTTTCGGGTCACCGACAGTGTATGCTGAGCCTAGGTCGTTGTACCTAGTTGTTCGGGTCACCGATGGGGCGTCAGACAAAGACCTATCCCTGTGCATATATGAAAGAAATTGAGGCTGGTTGGCTGGGGCAGTAGCATCCCAACGGGGAATTTCACCGCGACAATGTAGGGAGGTAGGGGAAATGATGTCCTTGCCTACTGCTTGTGTGCCTGGTTACCCCTAGTCAAGGTAACATCAGTTAAGAAAAGTGGAAATGAATAAGAAAAGAATGGGATTTTGAGAAATAAGAAGGAATGTGGTTTGTCTGGGATTGGACTTATGAATGGTCCTAAAATCCTAGAATAAAACAAGAAATTTGTTTTAATCTGTTACCAACCGGTTTTTATGAATTTGGGTTTTGAGCCGAGAGGCATTGTGTTTTAGGCTGGATCTGGTCATGGATGTGAGTTTTGGAAGTGGTTTTAGTCTTGGGAAGAAATCCCAAGCAATAAAGAAGAAAAATGAGATTTGAAAAGGAACCTGGTTTTGGAAATGATTTCCAAAATTTTAAAAGAAACAGGAAAAGTGAGTTTTGAAAAGAGTATGACTAAGGGAACAGAGTCCCCAAATGATTTCAAAGGAAAGGACAAGGATGTTTTAAACTGGATCTTTAAAGAAAACTAAGTTTTATAAATTAAAATTTGAGTTTTTGGCTTTTTGCTATTTTTGTATGTTGGAGCACGTACTAGGTGACTTAAATGTCACTCACGCGTGCTTGTTTGGTTTTCAAGTGCAGATCGTGTGCATTCGAGTTCCAGTGCTGGAGTCAAAGCTTCTAGCCGCACATTGTTTCCTAGAGGTGAGCCTTAGTTACAGTTATTTAATTTTACTGTAATTAGTGTAATTTTGCTGATGATACTATGATTTAGGTAATGTGCATGGGTTCAGAGCGTTACGATGAACTTCACCGTTGTAGTGCAGAAAGGTAGGGGAAATGGTGTCCTCACCTACTGCTTGTGTACCTGGTTACTCCTGATCAAGGTAGTATCATTAAAGATAAGTGGAAATTAATAAAAAAGTGTGTGGTTTTGTGAAAAAGAAAGAAATGTGGTCTGGCTGGCATTGGACTTATGAAGGGTCCTAAAATTCTAGAATAAAATAATGATTGTGTTTTTACCAGTTAGTATTTATGGTTTTTGTTTTGAGCCCTGTGAGGCATTGTGTTTTAGGTTGGGCATGGTCGAAAATGCTGTTTCTCAAGATATGAGTTTTGAAAGTGGTTTTGGTCTTGGGAAGAAATCCCAAGCAATAAAAGAAAAAAAGAAAGATGAATTTTAAGAAAGGATATGGTTTGGAAAACGGTTTCCAGAGAATTGTAAAGAAAAAGGAATGTTTTAAAACTATATTTTTAAAAAGAAAAACCAAGTTTTATAAACTAAAAGTTGTGTTTTTAGTAATTTTGCTGGATTTTGTTGTTTGTGCATTTGGGGCGCGTACTTGGTGACTTAGATGTCACTCACGCATGCTTTGGTTGGTTTTCAGGTGTAGATTGTGTGTAGACGAGTTTCGGTGTCGGAGTAGGAGCTTCTAGCTGCACATCGTTTCCTAGAGGTGAGCTTTAGTTACAGTTATTTAATTTTACTATAATTAGTGTAATTTTTCTTATGATTCTGTGATCTTGGTAGCATGCCCGGGATTGGGGCATTACAGAGTGGTATCAGAGCTAAGGTTACACCTTATGCACCGGCTTGGTGATGTCCTGTCTAGTGGCTCCCTTGGACTGAACAATAGAGAGTCGTGCACTAAATTTTTGGTTGTTGTGTTTTGTTGTGCTGGCAGGAAGATGTCTCACCGAGGCCGTAGTCGTGGCAAGGCCCCAGCGCCCGACTCTAAGATGGGAGAGGGTAGTGCTTGGAGGGGTATGAGACGAGAGTTTGGCGAGATGATGTGGGGATTCGCCCAATCCTTCGGCAGCAGCAGTAAGGATGAGGTGAAGGGAGATTCGTGGATTAAGTAGTTCTGCCAACTTGACGCGCTGACTTTTGATGGGGGTGACACACTAGAGGAGTGTGATGCTTGGTTCCTAGAGGTGGAGAAGATCCTAGAAGGGATCAAGTGTCCAGCAAAGAAGTGGGTCTGGGTCGCAGCATTTCTGCTCAAGGGTGCTATAGATCAGTGGTGGAGGGTAGTGCGCTAAATGTGGACCTGCTGATGATCAACTCCGAGAGGCATTATATGAGAGGTTTTTCCCTAAGCATGAGAGGGATAAGCTGGACCGAGAATTCCAGAACCTGAGGCAGGGGAGCCAGACTGTGGCTGAATATGAGTCGTCCTTCCTTCAGCTGGAGCAGTTCTCTCAAGTTGTAGTTTCTGAGAAGAATAGAGCCAAGAAGTTCGTGGAAGGGCTGAATCCTGTGCTGAGATCCAGAGTTATTGGCTTCAGATGCCAGACTTTAGCGGATGCTGTTGAGCTTGCTAGCCTCTATGAGGATGACCGTAAGCTATTCTAGGAAGAGTATCCTAAGAAGGAAAAGAGGATGAAGTCTGTCTCTGGACCTTCTGTCTCTCGACCTTCCGTTTCACGGCTGTCAGTGACAAGAGCGCCAAGTTCTGGGTGTTCTGGTAGCTTTGGGAAGAAGCGGAAGCAACGGCCTACATCTGATAGAGAAGAGAGTGTGGGTGTTAGCCATGCAAGATCCAACAGCGGCCCACAGGTGGGACCATGCCATGTCTGTGGCAGGAAGGGGCATGTAGTGGCGTAGTGTTGGCAAAAGCGAAGGAACTTGGACAGTGTAGTATGCTACAATTATGGGAAGTCCAAGCATTATCAGAAGGACTATCCTAGTCAGCCAAAGCTAGCAGGAGATGCGCCACGTCAGCCTACCAAGGGGAGAGTGTTCTCCATTGCTACCCCATATGCTGGTCCATCTAGAGATGTGGTAGAGGGTGAGAACTAGCACGGCTATATGAGTTAAATCCTGCCTGTAATAATGGATCCTATCGGTGAGCAACCCTATCTTTTTTTATGATTATGATTATGGTTATGCTGTATTGATGATAGGATCTTTTCTTGTGGCTGATCGGATTGCTCGAGTCTTGTTCGACTATGGGAGTTCATTTTCTTTTGTCTCTGAGTCATTTGCTTCTAAGATCGAGACCAGGCCAGCCAGACTGGCATTCCACTTGGATGAAGTCACTCCATTGGGAGAACACAGTCTAGCCTGGAGGTATTTGAGACCAGTTGATGTACAGCTAGGGGATAGGAATTTTCAGGTCAATTTGATTCTGATGGACATGCAGGATTATCATGTTATCCTGGGAATGGATAGGCTGGCACAGTATTCAACTGTAATAGATTGTGCCAAGAGAAGAGTTCTGGCAGAGTGTCTAAGCCAAGGCTGGTGTGTGGTGCAAGGCACTAGACCGAGTGAGCCTAGAAAAGTGGTTTCTGCTATCAAGGCCTATCATCATCTGGCAAGAGGCAGTGTAGGCTATTTGGCTTCTGTGACAGTTTCTACTTCACCTGTGGTCGAGATTCAGGACTTGCCGGTGGTGCGAGAATATCTTGATGTTTTTCCAAAGGAATATCTTAGCATGCCACCGCACAAGGTAGTGGAGTTTGTGATTGATTTAGTGCCAGGATCAGGTCCTATTTCTAAGGCTCTGTATAGGATGGCACCTGCTAAATTAAGGAAGCTTAGGAATCAGCTGCAGAAACTGATGGATAAGGGATTCATTCATCCCAGTGTTTCACCTTGTGGAGCACCGATTCTGTTCGTTAAGAAGAAGGACGGTTTGCTTCGGCTCTGTATAGACTACCAGATGTTGAACCAGATCACAGTAAAGAACAAGTATCCACTGCCCAAGATTGACGATTTGTTTAACAGTTGCAGGGAGCATCTGTGTTTTCCAAGATAAACTTGAGATCTGGATACCATCAGTTGAGGATCAATGAGCTAGATGTACAAAAGACAACCTTTCGCACCCGTTATGGACATTTTGAGTTCTTGGTGATGCCATTCGGGTTGACAAATGCTCCAACTGCTTTTATGGACCTGATGAATAGGGTGTTCAGGCCCGATTTGGATCAGTTTGTGGTCATCTTTGTGGATGACGTTCTGGTGTATTCTCCGGGTGTTCACACCCACTGGAGGCAATTGAGGATCGTACTGGAGACTTTAAGGCAACATCACCTTTATGCCAAGTTCTCCAAGTGCGAGTTTTGGCGGGAGGAGGTATCCTTTCTTGGTCATATTATTTCAAGGAAAGTCATTAAAGTAGGCCTAGCCAAAGTAGAGGCTGTGAGAAGTTGGGCCAGACCAAAGTTAGTAACTAAGATTAGAAGTTTTCTCGGCCTGGCAGGATATTATAGGAGATTCATTCAAGATTTCTTCAAGACTGTTGCACCAATGACCAGATTGACTAGAAAGGAAGTGCACTTTGCCTAGGATTAGCAGTGCGAGGAGAGCTTCAATGAGTTGAAGGCTCATCTGGTATCAACCCTAGTTTTGACTTTGCCCTTAGAGAGCGATGGTTTCACAATCTGCAGTGATGCCTGTGGAATTGGTTTGGTGTGTGTGCTGATGCAGCATGGTAGGGTGGTGGCGTATGCTTTGCGTCAATTGAAAGATCATAAGAAGAACTATCCCACTCATGACTTAGAAATGGCAGCTATTGTGTTTGCCTTGAAGATTTGGAGGCATTTTTTGTATGGCGAACAATTTGAGGTGTATTTAGATCATAAGAGTTTGAATTACATCTTTACTTAAAAGGACTTGTACCTGAGACAAAGGCGCTAGGTGGAGTACATCAAAGATTATGATTTTAGTTTGTCATACCACCTAGGAAAAGCAAATGTGGTTGCAGATGCCCTGAGCAGACACACTCATGTTATGGCTAGCTTGATGATTCATGAATTGAAATTGTTAGAGGGACTAGTGGAGTGTAGGCCTCAGAGACAGTCTCAGGGAACCAACAAAGTGATGTTGGCCAACTTGTCTGTTCGCCCAAGGATGATCGAGGTGATTGTCATAGCGTAGCAATGTGATTCTTTTGTGTCAGATATCCAGAGGAAGTTGGAAGCTGGTAATGCCCCTCACTTTTCAATCGGGGTAGACAATAGGTTGAGGTACGATCTGAGATTGTATGTACCTCAAATAGAAGAAATCTAGAACAGTCTGTTGGATGAAGCGCATCGCTCCAGATATACTATTCATTCAAGAAGCACCAAGATGTATAAAGACCTAAAAAGGAATTTTTGGTGGCATGGGATGAAGAGGGAGATTGCTGAGTATGTGGCAAAGTGTGCAACCTGCCAGATGGTGAAAATAGAGCACCAAAAGCCCGAAGGGACTTTGCAGCCTTTGGACGTCCCAATATGGAAATGGGAAAAATTGTCAATGGACTTTGTGTCGGGTTTGCCACAAATCCAAAGAAAGAATGATACAATTTGGGTGATAGTAGATCGCCTTACAAAATCGGCACATTTCTTGCCAATAGGGGTGAATCTTCCTTTGGCAAAGCTGGCAGAGTTGTATGTGGCTGAGATTGTGAGATTGCACGGTATCCCAGTGTCTATTGTGTCTGACAGAGACACAAGGTTCACATCAAAGTTCTGGGGAGCTCTACAGGAGGCTTTTGGCACAGTGTTGGACTTTAGTACAGCCTTTCACCCGTAGACAGATGGCCAGACAGAGAGGACCAATCAGACATTAAAGGACATGCTGAGGGCCTGTGCCTTGGACTTTGATGGTAGCTGGGAGGATCACTTACCTTTGATTGAGTTTACATATAACAACAGTTACCACGTTAGTATTGGTATGGCACCATACGAGGCATTATATGACAGACCCTGTAGGACGCCCACTTGCTGGAGTGAGGTGGGTGAGAGACAGTTGGTTGGGCCCAATATCGTACAGTAGTACGAGGACAAAGTAAATCTGATCAGGAAGAGGATGTTGTCTGCCTAGAGTCGGTAGAAGAGCTATGCAGATAGGAGGCGGAGACACCTGGAGTTCAAGGTAGGAGACTTCGTATTCTTGAAGGTGTCACCAACCAAGGGTGTGATAAGGTTTGGTGAGAGAGGCAAGTTGAGCCCAAGATACATCGGACCGTACCAGATTACAAAGAGAGTTGGTGAGGTGGCTTACAAACTAGATTTGCCTCCATAGTTGGTTGGTGTACACAACACGTTTCATGTATCTATGTTAAGGAAGTGTTTGGCTGATGTGTCCCAAGTGATACCAGTGCAGCCAGAAGAGCTACGGGAGGACCTGTCCATTATGGAAAATGCAGTTTCGATACTGGACAGAAAAGAGCAAGTCCTCAGGAACAAAATGATTCCATTAGTGTTAGTTCAGTGGCAATACCATGGTACAAAGGAAGTTACCTGGGAGCGTGAGGTAGACATCTAGAGACAGTACCCCTACTTGTTTATTAAAGCTAAATTTCGAGGGAGAAATTCTTTTAAGGGAGGTAGGTTATGACACCTAGGCCTAATTATCCATTATAATGGTAAACCACGTAATTAATTGTAATATGGTATGAGTCGTTCATTAATGGATAATTTGTTGTTTCTTGTGAATATGGGGTTTTGGTTGGCTTTCTATGCACCTGTTTATGATTTGGGGCTACTGTGGAGTCCGGTTTGAGGATGCATAGTTATCTCGATATGCGTGCTGGCCATTTCTTATTTTTCTTTCCTTCTTTTTCTCTCTCTTTCTCTCTCTAATGAGCCACACCATCCCCTTCTTCTTCTTCCCCTTCCCCAGCCCATGCCACCACGAGACGGTCGTCCGTGCCTCCCTGTCTCTTCCGATGCGATGGGCGGTCAGCACAACGTGGGAGGAGAATGAGATAAAGTGGGATGGAGGCAATCAAAAGAGGAGGAACGGAGTCGCGAGAGAAAAGGGGGAAAGGAAGGAAGGTGTGTGAGCTAGAGGAGTGCCAAGCTGTGGTCCGCTGGTGGGGAGATGGCTTCGCCAGGACAAGGAGAGGCTCGCCAATGAGGGAAGCTCACCAGAGGAGGTACGCGACTCCTCCTCTCCTCCGTTCTCTTCTTATAACCTGATATGTTAAATGCATGAAAATAGAGATAAATGCATGTAAAATTGTAGAAAAATAGTAGAATTGATGAGAATGTGATGAATAGCATGAATAAATAGATATCATGCGGTTAGGATGGAAATTTGTAGGGTTATACAAGATTTAGGGATGAAGGCTACAATAGTCGTTTTTGAGCTTCACCCCTTTGTGATTTTTGTATGAAGTGCATAGTTAATGGATTGTTGAATGGTTTGAGGGGTTTTGAAGTAGACTCATGGGTCTACACCCCATGATTTGTTGGTATTTTGTGATGCTTGTTTGTAGGGTCCCCCAGAGGCTCCCAGTTTCGACGATTGTGAAGGCTGAAATAGGGGAGGTGCCCTAGTCGCAAGCAATTCGGCATACCGAATTGGATTCGGTATATCGAATTACTGTAAGATTAGGCTAGGATATCTGGTTTCGGTAGACCGAAATCTTCCAATTGATTGAAATATGAAGTTTCAGTATACCGAAAATGTGCGGTGTACCGAACTAGGGATTTTTGGCATACCAATCTTGATTTTCGATCTACCAATTTTGCCCTAGCCCTGATATATATATATGTCAATTTAAAATGAGAGTTTAAAGGTTTTAAATGAACAATGAGCATGTGTTAATATTATTTTTCCCATGTAAATGACATGGAGGAATGTGGAACCCAAATAAGTATATTTGGGAATGGTTTTTGGTTTAAGACCCTAAAAATGAATAAAAGTGATTTAAGGTGTAGTTTTTGGGTATGAGACCCAGTTTATGGTTTTTCAGCATGATTTTTCATGAATTAAGTTGGGACCCCAGAAGAGGGTCAGGTGTTGCATGGGAAAAGATTCTTGCAACCAAGAGAATGAAATGAAATGGTTTTGAAAAGGAAAACTTAAAGAATTTTGAAAATAAAACACAAGTAATGTGTTGGGGAACTACGGGGGTTGGTGTCGACAATGTGGTAGGAGTATGAGACTCCAATGAAACCAATTGTCAAATACGACTGTGGTTGCCGAGCTTGAGACGGTGTAGGCTGAGCCTGGGTGTTCGGGTGACTGAGCTCGTGATGATGTAGGCTGGGCATGGGTATATGAAACCTAGGTGTCCAGGTCACCGACAATGTAGGCTGAGCCTAGGTTATTGAACCTAGTTGTTCGGGTCACCGATGGGACGTCAAACAAAGACGTATCTCTATGCTTATATGAAAGGAATTTGAGGCCGGTTGGCTGGGGTAGTGTCCTCCTGCATGGGGAACTTCACCGTGGCTGTGTAGAGAGGTGAGGAAAATGGTGTCCTCACCTACTGCTTATGTGCCTGGTTACCCCTGATCAAGGTAATATCAATAATGAAAAGTGGAAATGAATAAGAAAGTGTGTAGTTTTGTGAAAACGAAAGAAATGTGGTTTGGCTAGGATTGGACTTATGAAGGGTCCTAGAATCCTAGAACAAAATAATGTTTGTGTTCTAACCAGTTACCAGCCAATATTTATGATTTAGGTTTTGAGCCCTGTCAGGCATTGTGTTTTAGGTCTGGCATGGTCGAAAATGTTGTTTCTCAAGATACGAGTTTTGAAAGTGGTTTTGGTTTTGGGAAGAAATCCCAAGCAATAAAAAAAACAAAGATGAGTTTTGAGAAAGGATATGGTTTGGAAAACGATTTCCAGATAATTGAAAAGAAAAAGGAATGCTTTAAAACTGGATTTTAAAAAAAAAAACCAAGTTTTATAAACTAAAAGCCGTGTTTTTAGTAATTTTGCTTAATTTTGTTGTTTGTGTGTTTGAGGCACGTACTAGGTGACTTAGATGTCACTCACTCGTGCTTTGGTTGGTTTTCAAGTGCAGATCGTGTGCAGATAAATTCCGGTGCTAGAGTAGGAGCTTCTAGCTGCACATTGTTTCCTAGAGGTGAGCTTTAGTTACAGCTATTTAATTTTTACTGTAATTAGTGTAATTTTGCTTATGATACTGTGATCTTCGTAGCGTGCCTGGGATCTAGGTGTTACAGTATCTACTGGCTTCTTCAATATCTTTGTAAGATTTTTATTTGCAGACTCTGTTACTCCATTCATTTGTGGATGATATGGGGAGGATTTATGTTGCCTGATCTTGTAGCTTTGCAAGTAATCCTCGATCCTTTTGGCAACAAAGCTTTTTCTATTATCTAAGATAATTTCATGAGGAACCCTGTATCAAGCTATGATATTGTTCTTGATGAACTTCTCAGTTGCGGTTGCAGTAACTATCTTATAGGAAGTTGCCTCCACCCACTTGGTGAAATAATCAATGGCCTTGAGGATGTAGTGATTTCCATTGGTGGTAGCCGGAAGGATGGCCCCAATGACATCAATTCCCCAAGTAGAGAACAACCATGAGGAGGACATGTTATGCAATTGTTGTGGGGGAGTGTAAATGACATTTCCATGGATTTTGCAATTATGACATCTACGCACAAACTAGAAACAATCTGCCATCATGGTTGACTAAAAATAACCCCTCAAGGATTGATGAAAACCCTCGCACTTTATGAACTAGCAATACGTGTAGGATGAGCCTGGGCAAATGAACTAGGTGTTCGGGTCACCATTGGGACGTTAGGAAAAGACGTATCCCCGTGCATAAGAATTTAAATTGACGCATGTTGGCCGGGACAGTGTCCACCCGCAGGGAGACCTTCACCGCAGCAATGCAAGGAGGTAGGGGAAATAGTGTCCTCACCTACTGCTTGTGTGCATGATTACCTCTGATCAAGGTAACACTAATAAGAAAAGTGGAAATAAGATGTGTGGTTTGTTGGAAAAATCCTTAATACATTTTGATGATAACAAATGACTATTGATTATTTGATAAAATAATCACTTAAGAAAATCTGATATACTCAAGTACTGAATATAAAAATCATTTATCTAAGGGATATTAATCATACATAAGCAATATTCATATGATTGGATTAATATGCAGTTTAAAGTCCTTTTTGTAGCTTATTTACTTTTCGGCAAACCGAATTATTTCGGTATACCGAATCAGGGTTTTTCGGTACATCCTTCGGAGCACCGA
>JAMKQA010043549.1:0-13179 GCA_024699735.1 Posidonia australis | reverse complement strand
TTTGAGAAATATAATGGTAGGGGCTGCCCAATTGCCCACCTCAAAGCCTATTGCGGAGACCTCGCTCAGCTTCAGGCTGACGAAAGGTTGTTAATCCGTCTGTTCCAGAAGAGTCTCACGGGGCCCGCGTTGAAGTGGTTCACTTCCCTCAACATGGCCACCATCAAGACTTGGGATGACCTTACACAGGCGTTCCTGGAACAATACTCCTTCAACCTCAACTTAGTCCCCAAGCGGGAGGACCTAGTCGCTCTTAGGCAGAGACTCCAAGAAACATTTGGGGAGTATGTTGGACGATGGTGCTCTTTGGCTTCGCAGGTCAAAGATAGACTCTCCAATGAGGAGTCTATTGACATTGTGATTCAAGGAGCACAGCCAGCAGTCGGGGCTCTGCTTAGCATTCAGCCAATCACCACTTTTTCTATACTGCTCCGGACGAGCGCCCGTGTTGAGAGTTCACTGCGCGACGGCAGTTTTCCAGCACTCTCAGCATTTGCCAAGCAGACCACTGCCTCACATAGTGGCCCTAGCAGCAGCAACAACAACAACCTCAATGCCATCCAACCCGGAGGCGGGATTCCTCCAAGGATATAGATGAGGTTTCCCTTTCTAACGTATTAAAGGGAGCATGGTTTATTCTTTTTCTCATCTTCTTTTTCCTAGAGAGTATTGATTTTGGAGAAGAATTTCTTCAAGCTTTCCTGTGGACCTAGTGATTGATGGGTCGATATTCTCTTTATGAGGTGTATCATTCCTTTTGTATTATCTTTCAAAATTAATAAAAATTATTGTTTTGCCCCTCTAAAAAAATCATGTACACTGTTCATTAAACATCAGTCCAGAAATCCATATTTTCAACCCCAATAATCCATTTTCTGGAAACGTTTATTAGAGACAAAGTTGTAGAATATTGTGTTATTTTTTCAATACATCTAAAATCATAAAATTCTGAGTTACATATTGTAAGTTATTATTGAAATAAAACCTGTGGTGCAAGTAGGACAAAATTTTATCTCATAATTAAAATTTCATTGTTATCAACACCAATATCTTTTCTTTCTTTCCTTTTTCTTTCTCCCTCTTTCTATTCAATATATAAGGCTTGCACTTGAAAAATTAAAAGCTCTTAAGTCACCAACGTAGAGAAGAGAAGATATTTCCATCAATAATCCTCTAAATCATAAATATAATTTACTTTCCTATTTTAGATATAATTAAATCTGAAATTCTATAGACAATAAGATAACTAATCTAATTCAAGATTTAAATTCACTTACCTTAATTTAAATATTCTTGATTCAAATCTTATTATAACTATAATTTCAAATTTAGAAAAATCAAAGATCTTACACTTTTATCATAGAGCATACATTCTCAAAGAAATCTTTAGATCATTAGTGTCTTAATTTTTAGGGAGCCCTGAAATTGTGCTTCGCAAATTCTATAGAAGAACAAAATATTCTGGTTTAACCTAGTGTTTTTCAAGGGTTTCTTTGAATGCAGGTTCAATCAAATACGAGTTTTCTCTTTTCAAGCTAAGTTCATTAGGATGAAGGTTCCATGGGATCCGATGAGTAATTCTCATGCAGGATGAATCCATACAACTCTTTTTAGTATGTGCTTGACAAGAAAGAGTCACAATGCAGCCTGTAATTCGAGTTTTAGTTCACGCAAGATTTAGTTCACGCAAGATTCGAGTTTTAGTTCATACAAGATTGAGTTTTGACCAAAAAACAATTCTAAATGCAGACTATGAATTGTTGAAAATATCCAAAAGTTGAATTGGATATATGAAACCTCCATCCTTGGCTGCTCTAGGTAATACCAAGGAAAAAATAAAAAATGGAAACTGGCAAAAAAAATTTGCATATTTAGAAGACAATCAGGTATAAAATTGACAGTTCATAGTCTCAGGTTAAATTAAGAAAGAAATGAAATTACGTAAAATAAATTTGTAAAACTATGCCATAAATGGTGGAACGAGGACAATATGCACTTTGTTGCATTATAAACGGTGCCAATATCTACCAAGGCTACTGCTCACACTATTTGTTTTAAGAAATAACAATTTTGATTCTATTTATTAAATTCAAAATATCTTTTAAAATATCATTTATTCTATCATTATATTATTTCCTATTATGAAAATCATGACTTGATTTGTTGAAATAGTTTTCACTCACTTCGTGTCGTCTCTTGTTTATATATCTAGTTGTTGTGTTTTGAGAAAAAAAAGGAAAAAAAATCTCATGCTTCTTCATCTTCCATTCCTTTTTCTTCTAGCAAACTTACAACTTTGGAGATCTTGACATCGTATTCTTTGAGAGGAATCGGAAAATTCCTGTATCTGAGGGCGAATTTTCTCCTTTAAGTTAAGATATTCATTCTGCTTCATCAAATGTTAAGATCATTCTTGTTTCTCTCTTTGTTATTAATTATTCATTGTTTTTGTTCATATTATTTTACATTCAATCATATTATTGTTGATATTTATTTAAAAATTTTAATAATCTTGAAGATGAGAGCAGATTTTCTTCTTTAATTAAGAGATTCATTCTACTTCACCAAATGTTAAAATCGTTCTTATTTCTCTCTTTATTATTAATTATTCGTTGTTTTTGCTCATATCATTTTACATTCAATCATATTATTATTATTGTTGATATTTATATAAAAATTATAACAATCTTGAAGAAGAAAATAAATTTTATGATATTTATATAAATTTAAGATTAAAATAAAATCACAATTAATAATTGATAATGTTCAAGAGCGAAGAAGCGAATAACATGGATTTGAGAGTTGCGTAGCAGGTTGGTCCTCATCTACGGGGTCAAGAAGGTAATGATGGTGGAGAAATGAATTTTTTTTGTGGGTGTTGGAATTGTGAAATTAAAACACGTCGAGGTCTTCCCGTTGGAAAAAAAACATGTTGGTGTCTTTGACTTAGATGCTACTTTTTCTGTGATCTGAATTTCTGGGAAACATTATTAATCATAGAGAACAAATATTTATTTTGCATTGGCATTTTATAACTTTCTCACGATTTTCTTGTAGTTCCATAAAATTCGTAAAATTTTACATTGAGGCTTACGTGTTATGGATGTCACATCAAGTCGAAGAATATCCATAGCAGTTTTACTAGAGAAATACTGTCAGAGTTTTGATACAAGCAGATAGGGTTGGAGTATTAATCATTAATTAAATTAGGAAGAACGTTTCAATGTATATATATATATATACCTGCAAAGAAAGATTCACATCCAAGTATAGATATGCCTCCATTTTGAGGATTGCCCATTCGGATGATACCATCAAAATGAAGTTAAAGAAGATCCACTGTAGTTTTCATAGAGAAAGATTGTCACAGTTTGTGACTGAAGACAGAAAAGAGCGAATGGGTGACAATCCCATTGTCTTGTTAAGAATTATTTGAGCTATGCTGGAAGACAAGGAGTTATGCGTATCTAGCTACAAGTTCATCTAATGTTTGTTAATTCCATTTCATCTAATGTTTGTTAATTTTAAACTATGTTTAAGTTACTACATTACCTTTGTTGTGGAGTCCTTCCTACCAAGCCGCTTTAAGTGTTGAGCCATTTCACCATCCATAGCCTGCACATCATATTTACTTGTCGGATAGTCAAAAACACAACGACGTAAGTTGATCCCAAATGAGTTTATCATAGCCTTTTGTAGATCTACATATGTATAAAACTCTAACATGAAGAAATCTGTTTCCTAGTACAAGTCTGATCATTTAACAATACATAAATAAAAGAAGATTTCAGCTGGAATCCTACCTAAGGTTCGCAGGTACTTGTTATAATAACTAACCTCCCTCCTCCCTGCAAAATAACTTTTGTTGCTAGTTTTATGTCAGACTCTATTATGTCTGCGTGCAACTTCATCTTTAAGTTCTTTAGTAATTTTATAGATATTGATATACTATTCAGTCTTCTAGCTAATATTACAATGATAATCTTCTAATTCTCTAAATAAATCCAAGCATCTTGAACCTTTAAGTTTCGTCGGTTCTCTTAAGTACAGAATAGAATTTAAAATCCTATTTTAAACTCTGAACCATAACAATTGGAAACTACTTCATGTTTTTTCATTTTTTAACTTAGGGAGAGGAAGATGAGGGTGAGAATAGGAGAGGGAGATTCTACGAGGGTGCCATTTTCTGGGATTTGAGAAAGGGGAACCACCACTAGAAATTTAAAAGTTAAGGGTTGTAAAACGCCATTAAGGTCAATAATTAAAGTAATTCTAACCATTGTCAGAGTAATTCCAACGTTTATCGGAGCAACACTGACTATCGCCCAAATCACTCCGACGGTCGCTAGCAATTGCCAAAGTAGCTCTGACCACCATCACAGCAATTATAACTACTATCAGAATCACTTTGGTAATCTTTGGAATTGTTTCGACTATAAATAGTGTAATTCCAGTAATAATCAGAATCGATTCTATAATATATAATGAATTATAAATTTAATCATCCAAACATTGTAATTGATTTCCATGTAATCTATTTACAATGTAATTTAATTTAATGTAATCTAATTTCTTGTAATTTGATTACATTATATTATATCCGTGCAACCAAACATGGCCTAAAGGCAACTAGTGAGGTAATTATGTGAATAAAAGAGACATTTAGAACATTACCTGACTTAACAAGGTAATCAGAGAAAAAAAAAACCTCGAGATGGAAAAAAGGGGTAACTAAATATGCAAAGTAATGGTGATGGATGCGAAACACTTAGCATTGGGATATATGTGTACCTCACAAAGTTGATCGACTGCAAACTAATGGTGGACACCATTCTCTCCTCACCACCAAGAAGTCGATAACACTTCAACATTTGGGGAATCGTGACCTATGAAATTTAATCACAGTAGAAAAGCCTTTTGTATGAGTGGACAAGAATGATTTTGTAAACGAATTTGTCTATCTGTAATTATATGAATTCTAACAAGAAGAATTTAGGATTTTGTCCAACCATTTCCAAAACAAAAGGCAAAGAAAACAATATGACTAGATGCCCAGACACAGCAAGTTAAATACAGAAAAATGTAGGTGTATCTCTTTTTTTATTTTGTGCATGAAGATGTATCTCATTTGTCACCTTTTTGGTGGGAAGCTAGGAAAGATTTCCCTATATAATTAACTAGCATTATCCTTGTGCAGTGCATGGGTGGCCTTTCATGGATGATATTTAAATTTCTTTCATAGATAGGAATGCATCCGAGGTTATTTCAACTAATTTCTATGTGAATAACACACATCTTGTTAAGGTGCAATGTGATGTCTTTTAAATGCTATCTAAGAAGTAGACCACAATCCCATGTTATTTATAGCTTCGACGTTAAACAAAGTAAGAACCTTATTCTTTCTTCTAAGAAAAAGAATCAGATATCAAATACACTGTAGTCTTTATCAGTTCCTAAGGGGAAATAAAACATCAAACAATTACTCCAAAATGCAAGAAGATTATATAAGCAATTTCAAAGTACAGTACGTAAACTTCAATAACTTGGAATTACAAAGATTGATAAAGAGAAGAGACCAAGCAATTCAAAGTATATTACACTATCTTTATAACTTGGAATTCATGGATTGATAATGATGAAAACTTTTGTAGGTTAGGGTCATCTGTAATTTTTCCAATTTTACATCTGCTACCCTTGTCTTGGAGTTTCCTTATAGATTACGATCATATGTAATTGTTTCCATTTTCCCATCCACCATCCCTTGTCTCATATGTTAGCATTATTTGTAATTGTTTTTAGTTTCTAGTCCTCTATCCTTTGACTCAATAGAGACCAACCAAATCCACATCAACACCTAATATAGTCAAAATCAATCACTACGATGTGGATTAGGTATGATGAGGAGTGTTGGATTCTAGTCAATTCCATTTACAACTGTGGATGTTTCAAGGAGGATCTCAAGAAAAGTGTCATCTGGACCACCATAATTGTCGTGATTGCAGTGTTGTTGGCGGTCATTGCAAGTTTTTCTCAAAGAGAGTAGCGACAACTTCTATCTCTTCAAATGCAAATGGACGAATAATGCTCTAATAATATATTGTGACCTAGAATTTTGTTTTTAAGTGTCAACTATAATTTTACTCAAGGTCCAAAATGCTTGTCTTGATTTTTCTAGATATTTAAAGTTTTATTGAAATAATTATATATTTATATTTAAATTTTGAAATATTTTAAAGGATTTTAAACATCTTTCTAAAGTTTTTTGAAAGATTTATTGGATTACATGTTGGGATAAATATCAAATGACATCATTACTATTTTTAGATATATTCTAGAATTAATTTCTAATTTTACTAATAAAAATTGATTGTTATGTAATTTTCAAAAAAAATAAACTTGAGTTTAGAAGTGTTGAAAGTATTTTCATTGGCTACAACCAACAACACAAAGGCAATAAGTGCTGGTCTCTTTCTACAAGAAAGGTTTACTTTTCTCAGTGTGTCAAATTTGTTGAGAATGGTTTTTCTTTTCCCTAACTCTCATCTTCCAATCAAACTTCTGAGTCTTCTCCTGTTGAATTTCAATCTTCTGTGATCTGGGTTACACTAATGTCAATCTCTACCTAATTTACTTATAACGATCCAGATTAGGTACTACTGAATGTCAAAGTACTACTTCCAAATTTGATATACCAGGAAAGGAAAACCATTCCTGTAGAGGAAGACCAGCACTTGTAGCCATTGTGTTGTTGGTTATAGCCAATGAAGGCACATTCGACATTTCTAAACTTAAGTTTTTTTTTTTGAAAATTACATAACATTGAATTTTTATTAGTAAAATTAGAAATTAATTCTAGAATATATCTAAAAATAGTAATGATATCATTTGATATTTATCCTAACCTGTAGTCCAATAAATCTTTCAAAAAACTTTGGAAACATGTTTAAAATCCTTTAGAATATTTCAAAATTGAAATATAAATATATAATTATTTCAAAAAAAACTTTAAATATCTAGAAAAATCAAGACAAGTATTTTGAACCTTGAGTAAAATTATAAGTGACACTTAAAAATAAAATTCTAATTCATAGTACATTATTAGAACATTATTCGTACATTTGCAATTAAAGAAATAAAAATTGTCGCTACTCTTTTCGAGAAAAACCAGCAACGACTGCTAACAACACTACAACCACAAAAATAATGGTGGTACAAGTGAGGCCTTTCTTGAGATCCTCCTTGAAACATTCATGGTTGTAAGTGTAATTGACTAGAATCCAAAGGATCAAAGCCAAGATAAAACCGGTGGCCATCAAGATACTAGACGCCTGAACAAGATGTTTCCCACGTTGGTTTTCGATGTTCACGGTAAGAAGATATCCTCTGATCACCACAGTTGATGGTGCAGAGACGGAGATTAACCACAATAGCCATTTCTGGTAGAACTCTACTTCCTCCTCTTCCACTTTGTGGATATGTGCATTTCTCTTGGAGTCCGGGCCCCCACGCTCCAGCCCGTTGTTGGTGATCAACCCAGACCCAACCGTCCTATTGTCCCAGAAGGAGGCTAACAGAGCAATGGATATGCAGAGAAAAACGTTGAGGGAGGAAGAAGGTGTCATATCTTCTATTTGCCTATTTATAGGGTGCTTGCAGTGAAAAACGATGAAGGAAGAAGGTGCAAACGATGAATGTGATGAATTGCGAGGCCGGACACTTGTTATGAATTGTCTCTGTCATATCCAAGCACTTGTTTACCATTTCAGGTGTATGAACTAGACATTGTTCAGTGCTCAACACTTTTTGGAACCTTGTGATTTCCACGTTTGTGTATTTGCACACACTTACACTTATACCAATGTTTATATTGTTATCATGTCCTTGTTGTGTGATTGTCCTAGTTTTTCATAAATAACAATATCCTGTGTTGGTGTCCATGTCTTTAAAGTAAGAAAATGGATGTGTGGGTTTGGATGGAATGAAAAGAACATCTTTGATCTGGAGCAATATTCATCGCCTTAACTCCATGAAAATCCAAGTATCCACACTTAGTAAAAAGAATGATTTCATGGGTGATGCCTTTTGAAGACGTGTTCTACTCTATTGGAATGGTCCCACAATGGAGAAAATGAGGATTAGGACTTGTGATTATATATAAATGAAGACATGGACACCAACACGAAATATTGTTATCTATGAAAAACTAGGACAATCACACAACAAGGACATGATAACAATATAAACATTGGTACAAGTGTAACTATGTGCAAATACACAAACGTTGAAATCACAAGGTTCCAAAAAGTGTTGAGCATTGAACAATGTCTAGTTTATACACCTGAAATGGTACACAAGTGCTTGGATATGACAGAGACAATTCATAACAAGTGTCCGGCCTCGCAATTCATTACATTCGTCGTTTGCACCTTCTTCCTTCATCGTTTTTCACTGCAAGCACCCTATAAATAGGCAAATAGAAGATATGGCACCTTCTTCCTCCCTCAACGTTTTTCTTTACATATCCATTGCTCTGTTAGCCTCCTTCTGGGACAATAGGACAGCTAGGTCTGGGTTGATCACCAACAACAGGCTGGAGTGTGGGGGGTCGAACTCCAAGAGAAATGCACATATCCACAAAGTGGAAGAGGATGAAGTAGAGTTCTACCAGAAATGGCTGCTGTGGTTAATCTCCGTCTCTGCACCATCAACTGTGGTGATCAGAGGATATCTTCTTACCGTGAGCATCGAAAACCAACATGGGAAACATCTTGTTCAGGCGTCTAGTATCTTGATGGCCACGGGTTTTGTCTTGGCTTTGATCCTTTGGATTCTAGTCAATTCCACTTACAACCGTGGATGTTTCGAGGATCTCAAGAAAGGCCTCACTTGGACCACCATTATTTTTGTGGTTGTAGTGTTGTTAGCAATCGTTGTTGGTTTTTCTCGAAAAGAGTAGCGACAATTTTTATTTCTTTAATTGCAAATGTACGAATAATGTTCTAATAATGTACTATGAATTAGAATTTTATTTTTAAGTGTCAATTATAATTTTACTCAAGGTTCAAAATACTTGTCTTGATTTTTCTAGATATTTAAAGTTTTTTATGAAATAATTATATATTTATATTTCAATTTTGAAATTTTCTAAAGGATTTTAAACATGTTTCCAAAGTTTTTTGAAAGATTTATTGGACTACATGTCAGGATAAATATCAAATGATATCATTACTATTTTATGAAACGTTGTAATGAATTGTCTCTGTCATATCCAAGCATTTGTTTACCATTTCAGGTGTATGAACTAGACATTGTTCAGTGCTCAACACTTTTTGGAACCTTGTGATTTTCACATTTGTGTATTTGCACATACTTACACTTGTACCAACGTTTATATTGTTATCATGTCCGTGTTGTGTGATTGTCCTAGTTTTTCATAGATAACAATATCCCGTGTTGGTGTCCATGTCTTCATTTATATATAATCACAAGTCCTAACCCTCATTTTTTCCATTGTGGGACCATTCCAACAGAGTAGAGCATGTCTTAAAAAGGCATCAACCATGAAATCATTCTTTTTACTAAGTGTGGACACTTGGATTTTCATGGAGTTAAGGCGATGAATATTGCTCCAAATCAAAGAAGTTCTTTTCACTTCATCCAAATCCACACATCCATTTTCTTACTTTAAAGACATTCTCCTAAACCTAACTTTTCACTCAACTTAAGCCCATCAAAATTCATTCAAATCAATTCCAAATTTATAAAAATCACTTCCATCTGCAAGATTATACTTCTCTTTTTACAAAATACTATTAGATGATCAAAACTGTCCATCGAGTTGCGTTTAGTGAGTCTCACAAAATGTTTGCTTAAAAAGCACATTTAATGTGTGTTTTAGGTGCACGTTTTGCCAACGTGTTTGCCTAGAATTTAGTATGTTTGTGTAATAAATTAGTGATTAATTTGATTTGATCTAAACTGTCCATTGAGATCTACGCTTCCTATCGAGTATCACGTATTAAACACCCTCATCCTACATCCATTTTACCACAAATGTCATCTTTAACTCCAAGAACACATCTCATGCCTTGATTTCAAACCAAACCCATGTCCAAGGGCCCAAATCCAATCCCATGCCTTTAAATAGACAATCCTCCCACATCCCCCCCTCCCCGCCCAATTGGAGAGTTGGACATCCATTACCATCAGAGAGAACTGGAGAACAGAGAGTCAAGAGTTATTTGTCCCAAGTGGAGCTTCCTCCTTCTCATCTCTTTTCTCAAGCCGACTCCAAAGCATATCTTAAAAAGGCATCAACCATGAAATCATTCTTTTTACTAAGTGTGGACACTTGGATTTTCATGGAGTTAAGGCGATGAATATTGCTCCAAATCAAAGAAGTTCTTTTCACTTCATCCAAATCCACACATCCATTTTCTTACTTTAAAGACATTCTCCTAAACCTAACTTTTCACTCAACTTAAGCCCATCAAAATTCATTCAAATCAATTCCAAATTTATAAAAATCACTTCCATCTGCAAGATTATACTTCTCTTTTTACAAAATACTATTAGATGATCAAAACTGTCCATCGAGTTGCGTTTAGTGAGTCTCACAAAATGTTTGCTTAAAAAGCACATTTAATGTGTGTTTTAGGTGCACGTTTTGCCAACGTGTTTGCCTAGAATTTAGTATGTTTGTATAATAAATTAGTGATTGATTTGATTTGATCTCAACTGTCCATTGAGATCTACGCTTCCTATCGAGTATCACGTCCTAAACACCCTCATCCTACATCCATTTTACCACAAATGTCATCTTTATCTCCAAGAACACATCTCATGCCTTGATTTCAAACCAAACCCATATCCAAGGGCCCAAATCCAATCCCATGCCTTTAAATAAACAATCCTCCCACATCCCCCCCCATCCCGCCCAATTGGAGAGTTGGACATCCATTACCATCAGAGAGAACTAGAGAACAGAGAGTCAAGAGTTATTTCTCCCAAGTGGAGCTTCCTCCTTCTCATCTCTTTTCTCAAGTCGACTCCAAAGCAAGTCTTGGAGCCATCATCCCCCAAGAGCCACTAGGGCGATCCATCGCCAAAGCTTCCTTACAAGCTTGGAAGGGAACAAAAACATCCTCACGCGGTAGGATTCAAAACCCACCTCAATATAGCTTGCTATGCCCCTTTAAATCCATGCTATAGTGCCACATATGTTATTTGCCCTGTTTTACTGAAGTTTCAGCATATATATGTGTGTTTTATGGCCATAAATACTCAATATATGCTCTAATATGTGGTGCTTGTATATGTTATCATGCCATGTTTCGTTTCCATCAGGTTTTGTATGTCATGATTCATAACCTTGTAAAGTATGTAGTTTACTTTTGATGGGTTCCATTACTTAATGCATGTTCTTTGGGCTTATCTTTGTTTTCCTCCTAAAATGTCATGTCTTACTTTTGAATTTTTACTTTGTTGAGTGCAATGATGTGGATTGAAGGACATGATGTTTGCTTGTTAGCCCAAGTATTTCTTGTTTTGTTTCATCTTGTCATTGTTTTGTGTTTTGTACTCTCTGCAACATCTGTTCCATCTCGTTTTTGTGATAGAGAAGAGCAATTAAGGATTATTTGTTATTCCATGCTTGGTTGCATATAATAGATTTATGTATAACAATTTGATGAACAATGAGATTCAAAGAAAAGACTAGTACCAGAGAGATCTAATATAGTCTCCACATTTTGGTTACTGCACTGCACTGAAAACATATCCATGAGTCCTTCAAGTTCCTGTCACAAGTGAAAGTCAGCTTCCTCCAGGACTAGCTTCCCAGATTCAACCTAACAGGTACGTACAGTAATGACACTATTGTGACAACTGACAAAAACCTACCATCATAGAGAATACAGGCTAAAATCAGTTTTATGACAAAAAATTGGCCGAAAAAATTTTGCAGGCTATTAATGGCATATGGTATAACTTGATAGTTCTTAGAGTGATATGTTGGATGAAGATGCTCCCCATCACATGGTAAATACATGTTGCAGTAAAGCTGTTGAACATTTGCGAATTTGTGTTACCATCACAAATTGCTCATTTGTGAGGCAATCATCACCAACCAGAATGTCCAAAAGTCCAATTACTGCTACCAGAGGTGTGAGCAATTCATGACTGCAATATGCTGAAGAATTCTCTCTCACATATTGGATTTCTACGATTTAAGATGTACGGAATAATTTCCTTAATGAATCGGTCCCATGTCATGCATGACTCCTGACATCTTAGGACATTTCACTTGCTCTTTATTTACATCATGTTACGTTTTTCTCATTGATATTCTGTGAATTGACAAATTTTGTGATAATGGAAGTTACAGAATGAGAACAAAACTGCTATAAAGATACAGTTATGTAGGACCGACATGATAGTAATGCCTAACCTTCAGGATGACATTTATTTTTTATGTTATGTTTAGAATAACCTGAGTGCATTCTGAGTTAGCCAAAGTTTGGAATCTACCAATGGACACCCTAGTTGGCGTCTTATTTCTTCCTCTCTTTCTTCCAACAAAACCCTGACTTATGTTCCAAGGGTTATAGTCTGTTGATGTAAAGGATGTTAGGGATTTTACCATAGTTTTCATTCAAGCCAAGAAAAGTATAAAACCACACTAACAACAGGATATTGACAGCATGTGATAACAAAATGGAAATTCCTACTATTTGGATTGAATAACAGCAATACAGTCTACAGAGTTTACTTTGAAGCAGACAATAGCATCAGGAAAAAAATCCTAACTTTTGGTCAAAGCTTTAGGCAAGATCGTGGAATACTTGTCCATTCTATTATCATTTAGTTAGATTACCCAGTTATGTTTTCTATGATACAGGAAGCAGCAGTCAAGTTGGAAACTACCTCTAGTCTAAGATTGTGTAGCCAATAGATACTAGGCTTGTCCCTGCAAACTCTTTTTTGTGATAGCAATTTAATCATACAATTGTGAGCTAATCAAGTCTCAATCTCAAAATGTCTAGACAATTGAAGGCTTTCAAGTCTGATGTGGTAAGTTGGCTGCTTTCTTGTTTGAAAAATATATCAGCTATTTCTTGATTTTATTTGTGAAGGCATTGCCACTTAGGATAACATGAATATTCTCTTAATGCTAAAGGG
>JAMKQA010043548.1:0-11888 GCA_024699735.1 Posidonia australis | reverse complement strand
TGCTTGACTGAATGAAGGTTGAAGCTCTTTGTGCTTGAAGCAAAGCTTGGATGGATTCTTTACACACTCACTTGAAGCACTAATAGTATACTAGCTCAATGAAAGATTCAGTGATTTGTGAGCTACATATGGACCTTAATTTATAGTGTTACAAGTTTTTCTAAGTGTGACTAACGACTAGTAAATCTATTGATTACTGACATAAGATTCGATATGTCGAAAATAATCGGTCGACCGAAATCTCTAACGGTCGGGATAAATCGGTATACCGAAATATTTCGGTCTGTCGAAAATGTAATAAGCTCCCTTGATCCTTGAACTTCGGTGTACCGCTTGATGTGTCGTTTTCTCCTGAAACGGTATACCGAAAATATTCAGTCGACCGTTTTCTTGCAGCTTCATTTTCTCTTTGAATTTCGGTGTGCCGTTTGATTTGTCGTTTTCTCCTAAATCAGTATACCGAAAATATTCGGTATGTCGTTTTACATATGAACTACAAATCCTTTCTTACTTTACATATCAATACATTTTTATATCAAAACAACCAATGAATGATTATTACATCTCATATGAATGATTTACAAATGTAATACATGAATTTTTCATATGGTCTTATGTGATCACCTGTGTTTAATCACACTGAAATTTGTTATCATCAAATAAATATAAGATTTTTCAACAATTTGTCGCTATGATAAATAGTAAAGGAGATAAGGGATCATCCTGTCTTAACCCATTGGATGCCCCAAAGAAACCTTTAAGTGAGCCATTAATTAAAACAGAGAACTGTATCGTGCTTGACCTTCATGTATCCTTAGTTGACCAACAGACTATCCCTATCCAAGCTTCCCCTGCAAGTCTCGTGCTTGACGTTCTTTATTTTGTTCGTTCTGCATCACTTTCTCAAAGTCGACTTTGCTCACTAACAAACCATGATTAATAATCATCAGAGCGTTTGATTACACGATTTTGTCATCTTCAACCTTTTTCCTCAATGAAGTCGATATTGTTACCTACATGTATCTTTTCTTGAATGATTTTTTCTTGGATTTCTCAGTCTCTCATGAATTTGTTATTAGGCTACCTCAAAATTTGGATTGCGTAAATGGAATATACTTATTCAAAAGAAATGTGAAGTTAAACTTTTTAGTTAACCAAACGCCATAACTTCAATTCGAATAAGAAAAACCAATAAACATATGTTGTGTAGTTCTTATTCTATGACTTTAAATTCTAATTGAGCTTGCAACTCTTGCAAGCCAAGCTTCAATAGGCATCTTATCTACATTCTAGAAATTGACACGGATTTTATGAAAAGAACCATAAGCTTGGATTATAATGAAAAACTATTATAATATCCTTTCTTGCTGAGGTTCTAATATACGAGCATCTTTATCTACACAGTGTGTGGACGTTGTTGCTTGTCCGCTTATGCATGTTATCTTCATATGGTAAACAAATTTAAAAATTGGAACTTTAATTTAGATCAACAGACAAGATACGCTCTAGAAATCGAAACCCTAGCCGTCGCTCTAAAGCTCTTCTCCGCCACGCCACCTCCTTCGACTGGGAGGCCTTCAAGGCAAGGCTCCTGGAGGAGGAGGATGCCTTCGTTCCAGTTGCTCCGATCCGCAATAATCGTCACAGATCGCGGAAAAACCCCTCCGCTGCGGGCATCGGCTTCCCCCTTGAGATCGAGGAGAGGCATCGGGAGAAGGGGAAGTCCTTCGTTCTGCCTCAACCCGCAAACAGCACCGCAAATCGAGGAAGAATGCCTCTGTATACCCTTCCTCGCAGGTATGTGGTGCCAGGGTGCTAGCCTCTCCCTTTGCCTCTGTTTGCGATGGAAATCTTCCCTCGTCAGCAGACGACCCTCTTCTTTGGAAGCCTAGCCCCCAACTAGGATTTTCTGATCGGGATTTCTCCTCCAGGGGTGGATCCGACCAATTTTTATGCTACTCTGGCTCGTTGTTGGTGCTGGTGTACGATAGTTCATCGTCTACCATCCCACATGCATTTAACTTAGCAATATCTGTGGATTGTTTTATGTATGTTAAAGTTTTACATTTTAGTTGGTTTATTGGTTTGGATCTTTGTCATCTATGCTTAGATCTGGCCTCTCTTTTGTCTGGGTGGAGAAACCTCCCGTTCTCCGTTAAGTTTTTTGAGAACCCTAGCTCCAGGGGTTCTGGTTAGTCACTCCCGTTGGTGACTCTGGCCACGTCGTGGTTCTCCGACGACCTCTCTTATAAGGCCCTCTCCTTGGCGGCGACAGCTTCCTTGGACTGGTCATCGGACCAGGCAGTTTCTCCCTCTTACCTCCAACTCTTCTCCTCTCCTTCTGATCCATTGGCTTCCATTGTGTCGTTGGTCGGCGGGTTGCCGCCGGTGGACTATTGGAATACTATTCCAAACGTCTCCTTAACGCAGACAACTAGGCTGCGGTCTACATGTGACCCTATCAGTCCCTCTGCCGCTGTAGAGCCCGCCTCGAGTTCTGTGTCGAATTACTCATCCTTCCGAGTCCCGATAATTTCGCTGGATTATCCTAAGCCCTTCATTAATCAGGATTTGCCTCCCGAATCTCTCTTGGGGAGCATCATTACCAATCCTAACTGCGAGCCTTGTATTAATTCTAACGCCGACTCGACATCACTCAATACTTCACTCGAGTCCCGTGCCGAGGCAGAACATTCCCAGTACGTTATGGCTCATGAGCGTTTTTCTGACAATTGGCATTTAAGGCGCCGCTCACCTGTCTCTCACGATGACTGCCAGTCGTTTCCATGCGCAGCCTTTACGTCTTCCACGACATCCCTTCTCAGTGACGGTTCTGAACACATATCTTCACAATCTTCTGACACAGGGATTTCCTCTGATATTCTTGATTCACCTACCCTCCCTCCCTTAGTTGGCTCTCGATTCGCTTCCCTTGCTTCCCCTCCCCCTTCTATCCACTTCTCAGTCCAGAGGAGCGAAGCTTCTCAACTCTCGGCTGCATCGGCGAAGTGGACCACGGTGAATCGTTGGAAGCCCTGCCCTCCTCTGGTAACTTTCTGCCGTGCCTCTGGCCATTGCTTTAGCTGTGACCTTCTTGGTCACAACAAGAGCAACTATAGATATTTGGGTCTGTGTTTTCGCTGTCTCTCCCCTTCTCATTCTGTGGCAATATGTAAATTTTTTCAAGAAGGAAAACAGTCTGCTTCTCTGCTCCCCAGCATGGCGGGCCTTTCCCCTCAAAACCCTACCATTATTCCTCCATCGGAAGCAACCTGCGATCTTCTTCTCTCCCTTTCCTGTTGCGCACTTATCTCTTCCCATTCCACTCAGCTGACCAAGGAACTCCTTGAGCATCACATAGCCACCAACTAGCCCCTGGCATCTAGAGTTGAAGTCAAGGACTCGACCTCGGAGAAATTTCTTCTTAGGTTCCCATTCCCTAAGATAAAGATAGACACCCTGAATCTATATGGATCCTCTTTGCAATCTCTTTCCGCCTCTTTTACTCATTGGACTCCTCAGTCTAATGCGGTATTTACTCTTAGAGAAGAGGGAGTATGGGTAAGACTAGAAGGTATTCCTCACCACCTCTGGAATGTGAACATATTCAAGTTCATGGTTGCTGAGTTTGTCGATCTTCTGGAAGTGGACCTCACTATCGACCGAGCCAAACAACAAAGCTTTGCTCGTTGTCGGATTCTGTTACACCATGGGAAAGAGCTGCCTGATACTCGCTTCTATGCTTTTGGTCGTATTATATATCCTATTAAGTTCAGACCTAGTTGGGATATCTGTGGTCCCTCCCTTCCCTCCCAACATGCCCCTGTAGCTTGGTCCTCTCGACCCTCTTCCGCCCTTCCTCAGAGAATTCCTCCCCCTAACAGGAAATCGTTCAAAGCAACCAAGGACTGGCGTGGGAGTAGGACCAGGAAAACTTCTAGACCGGGGATAAATGTTTGGACTAGGTCCTCCTCTCTCCCGCAACTCAGTGACCCTGCCCCTGTCTCTACTGGTATTCTTCCCACCCCCTGCTTTCGAAGGTTGGTACAAAGCTTCCCCCTCAACCCCAACTTCTGAAGGATGGCATAAAGCTTCCCCCACCCCTCTGCTTCTGAAGGATGGTATAAAGCTTCTCGCTCCATATCTTCCAGAGCGGATTATCTCAAGGGTCCGATGCTCCGATACTACTCGACGAATCAAACTTTGTCCAAGCGGAGATTCGTTCCAGGAATATATCCATGGGAAAGTTCAAGAAAATAATGGCATTATATGACTGTATGGAGAAGGAAGTCACGACTGGTAACTCCTCTGAATTGCATTCCTCCCATCCTGACACTCCGATACACGCCCCAAGTAACAGCGGAAATCCTACAGAATCTACTGCTTGTGATTTTACTTCTGCTAATTTTGACGTTCTGTCATCTTCCCTTCACACTGATATTGACTTAAGTATGGAAAACATGCATGATAATGACTTAAACCCCTTGATATGGGACTCCTACCAGCATTTTCAAGAATTTTGTAGAAAAATTGGTATCTCCCTTAGGACTAACGCAGAGGTACAAAGTTTCTTTTCTCAAATTAGGCACAATCAGGGGAAACATCCTATTTCTCTGAAGGATCTATGCTGCGCTTGCGAGAGGAATCTTCCCTCTCGGTCCTCTAATAATAGTTCATGATTATTGCAGCATGGAATATCAGGGGATTAGGGTCTTGTGCCAAATCCCGTGTTGTACGCAATCTAGTTAGATCACAAAAATGTGATGTTCTTATCATCACTGAAACTAAGAAAGAGTCTTATAACCATGCCTCGCTTAGAGCTTTAGGGGGCAGGAAAATCACTTCGTGGTCATATCTTGCTTCCACAGGTGTCTCAGGAGGCATTTTGATTGGCTGAGATGATAAGCTATTAAGTCTTAAGACACATCTGATGGGTAACTATTGCCTATCTCTACACTTTCTTACTCTCGAAGACAACTTCGAGTGGTGGCTCACAGAGGTCTATAGCCCTTGTGTAACTAGACTAAAGTCAGACTTCATTGAAGAATTGCAAGGTCTCAGTCAAGTGGTGAATGAAAACTAGGTCATAGGTGGAGATTTCAACTTGATTAGATTTTCTCATGAGCATTCCTCTTGTCCAAGGATATCTACACAAATGTCAAGGTTTAATGAATTCATTAATGGAACGCATTTGGTGGACCTCTCCCCCATCAATTGTTTCTATACTTGGACTAACTTCCAGGCTGATCCCACGATGGTCAAGCTTGACCGCTTCCTTACCTCTGCTTCCTGGTCTGTTAAATTCCCCAACTCATTCTGCTCTAGTAAGGCCAGAGTAGTTTCCTACCATGTCCCAATTGTTTTAAATACTGTTAGACAGAATTGGGAACCGACTCCATTTAGATTCTACAGATCCTGGCTTCTAATTGATGGATGTCAGTCTCTTATTTAGGATTGTTGGCTGAAATCGAGATATCTCTTTTACACATCTAACCAATTGGCTGGATTCACCTATAGGTTGAAATATTTAAAGCAACATCTAAAAAGTTGGGTTGGACCAATTAGACTAGAAAGAGGTCGAAAACTAAGCTACATTGAAACACGTATTCAGAATATTAATAGGTTAGCGGAGCACTCTACTCTCAATGAAGAGGTATGGATAGAGAAACAAGCATTGTGAGAACAGCACTTTGAACTTTTAAGAGAACAAGAGATTTTCTGGAAACAGAAATCTAGAATTCAATGATTGAAAGAGGGAGATTCTAATTCTTCTTTCTTTCATAACATTATTAATTCACATAGACGGAATAATAGCATTCTCTCGCTCACCGTCAACTCTACTCAGATTACATCTTCTTTGGCTATCAAGGAGGAAATTGAAAACCACTTCTATTATCAATTCAATTCCCAGATTGGTCCTAGAGTTTCTCTTAACTGGGACTGCTTGGCTCCCATTAAAATTCCCAACCCTGATTTACTAGAAATACCATTCTCAGAAGAAGAGATTAAGGCAAATCTTACCATGCTTCTAGGAGACAAAAGCCTTGGACTAGACGGGTTCCCTATGTTTTTCTTCCAGTTGTTCTGGGATCTTATGAAAGATGACATAATGAAGATCTTCCATCATGTCTTCACATTTAGTAAACCAGACACACTCTCCCCCTTCAATCAGACTTTCATTGTCCTAATTCCCAAACGCTCTGGAGCTAATATGATTGCATAATTTAGGCCTATAAGTTTGGTGAATAGTATTTATAAGATCTTTACTAAAACATTGGTCTCTAGGCTCTCCCCTATTCTTAACAAGGTTATTGACAATTCTCAGTGTACTTTTCTTGCTGGACGCTCAATTGGGGACAGTTTTCTTGTAGCTCAGGAAACTCTCCACCTCATGAAGTCTTCTAAGCTTTCTGGCTTCATTCTGAAGCTGGATTTTGAGAAGACATTCGATAATGTCAATTGGGAATTCTTACTAGACTCTTTGCAGGGGTTAGGCTTTAGGGGAAAATGGATATCTTGGATCAAGATGTGTATTTCTTCTGCAAAATTCTCTATACTACTCAATGGCACATCCCATGGCTTTTTTGGAGCTGCTAAAGGACTCAAACAGGGGGACCCTATCTCCCCCTTACTCTTCATCATTGCTACTCATGTCCTGAATCGTATGTTACAGTTAGCATTGAATCACAATCTTATGGGTCCCCATGTGTTAAACATTTAATATGCGAATGATACCATTCTATTTCTAGCTGACAGTGCAGAGAATATTGTGAATATTAAACACATTCTTTGCTGTTTCCAATCTTGTTCAAGGCTTAAAATCAACTTTACAAAATCATCCCTTACTAAGATAGGGGTAGTTCAAGACTCAATTGATAATGTGTGTAATTCACTTGGTTGCAAGTCAGCTGAGCTGCCTATTATATATTTGGGTATACCCCTTCATTATAGGAGAGCCACGCGTAGAGACTGGACTCCAGTTATTGAGAAGTTATCCTCTAAATTATCTCATTGGAAAGCACATTTTCTTTCTCTTGGAGGCAGGCTGACATTGATTAATTCAGTCTTATCAGCCATTCCTACTTATTTCTTGTCGATACTTCACATACCTAGACAGGTTGAGAAAGATATTGACAGGATTAGGAACAACTTCCTTTGGAAATCTGATCCTTCGGCCCGGAAGGAGGTGCATCTAGTCTAGTAGGGTTTACTTTGTAGATCTAAGAAGCATAATGGCTGTGGGATTATTAACCTCAGTAATTTTAACTTAACACTTAAAACTAAGCTTGTTTGGCAATTATTCTCACAAGATTATCATGTCAAGTGGAAAGATTTAGTGAAGGCCAGGTACATGAATTCCCTTTGGCCTGGGGCTATATTAAACACTTCCACAAACTACTACTCTCCTTTGTGGCTCTGCCTTAAAAGCTGTTTTAATACTCTTAATTGTTTCTCCTTTCACCATTTGCGAAATGCGGAAGATACTTTATTCTGAGAACACAATTGGTAGAATGAGAATACATTAAAATATCTTTTCCCTGAACTTTATACTGTTAACAGATGGAGGAAAGCCTCTATCAAACAAATCTGTGAGTTATTTAGAGAGGACTTTAGCAAGTTGATTGATCTTTCTAAAGTACAATTAAGCCAGTGTTATACTTTGCAATCACAACTTGATTTGTTGGTTCTCATCATCCATTCTACCCTCCTAGGGGAGGAGAAGGACGTCTTATCCTAGATGCCTACCTCCACTTTTAATTATACAGTTAAGTCCTGTTATAATAAATTAAATGATGGTGGACTGAGATTCACTTTCTATGAGCAAATTTGGCAAACCTAGGCTCCGCTTAAGGTTAAACTATTCTCTTGACTTGTACTTCATAACAAGAATCTCACTAAGGAGAAGTTGGCCAAAAGAGGTTGGACTAGATCTTTAAATTGTATTTTTTACGACTTACATATTGAATCTAATAATCATTTATTCATGTTCTGCAAATATGTTTCCCAGATATGACAATTTTTCATATCTTCTCACTTATACCCTGACTTTTATAGTTTGCATTACTTGTTTCAGCATAAACCTACTCTTGGATTTTCTTTAAAATACCGTGACTGATATGTTTTGCTTCAAGTTATCCTCTAGTTAACGTGGAAAGAAAGAAATAACAGAATTTTCTGTGATTCTTCTAAACCTTCTTATCTTATTATTTGAGATGTCATTAGACTAATAAATCAATTGTTAGATAATCTTTCTCCCAAGCTTGAAAAGGAGGATTTGAGGAATTTATTATCTTCAATGAAAGTCGCATGGTCTACGAATCAAACCTCCATTTACACTACGGATGCTTCTCATCCTTCCACTGACGCTAATATACAAGAGATTGTCCCTACTGCTGATATGAGACAGTAGTTTTATTTGTTTCCTTAGAAAAAAAGAACTTGATTTACCAACTTTACTGAATGATCTACATCTTATTAGCAAGAACATTGACTTATCGCCTTTTCTTTGTTTCTATATTATGCTATTTGAATTTTAGACTCTTGATTCCCTTAGATCTTTTTCCTTGGAGTTATTACTAATACTACCTATCATTACCAAAAACAAATTTAAAAACTGCCATCTAAATCCTTCTGGTAAAGTCTATTAAAAAAATTTGAATTATGACCTATAAATGATTTTTGTTCAATAAGGAATGGTGCCGGAAACTGCTAGATCATTTTTGCATAAAATCTGTAAGAACTTCCTACCATCTTTGTAAGGATCCATTGAGTGACGTAAATTAAGTACCAAGTACGAACTTCAGCCACTACAACTGAAATTAGAACAGAAACCCCACATGACACCTCGAGATAAGTAAAGAACATCCTCAAAAAGAATATGACCGGAACTAAACAATAAACCCCAATAGACAACTCGCAAGATTAAAGGTTTAAGGCATCTGTAGTGTCGTGCGATTGTTATAGTGAAAATCATCAACATTTGGAACAGGCTTCTGGATGCATCTGTTGAATGGTGCAACCCGACTGACCTCCTAATAAAAAAGATGACTTAAAGTGGAAAACGCTGCGCCAATTTCCAAGTCATATACTAAGTAGGACTCGATATTAGATACAGATGCTCATCAGAACTAGAATATTCCAGTGCTACTACCTCGATAAGAAACACTCCGCTGTGATCTGAACAGGTTCGTAGCAAGTAAAAGGCACGAGTCTGTCACGACCAGGTTCGTAGCAAGTAAAAGGCTTGTCATGATATCAACCGCAGTAAAAACCAAAAACCGACTCTCAAAAGTGATGTCCACATAATGACACTCTCAAAGGAATTTGTGAGGAACAGAATCGAAGTCATCAAAATCAAACCTCGCTCTTTCTCTGCCAACCTTAAAAAAACAATTACTGTCAACTTCCTTGTTGAGATTAAAATAACAGCAGCTAAACTTCCAACAAAGTAGTAGAATGCAACTGACCTTTGTCACATATATAGGATCACATGATATTTGGTCCTCGATTGTGCTTAATTTCTTTGACAATGCCATTACCCTGTAGCAATTTTGAAAAAGAGAACCAATTAATCATCATTCTCAAATTTCTTGGTAAAATCGTTAACCTAAAAGCAATGGCATCAGTGTGTCGTTGACAAATAACTAAGTAACAAGAAAGAAATCTAGAACCACCTTGCCATGAAAAACAGATAAAAAGAGGAGAACATAAGCCAAGTTGTCTGCAACTCAGATTCTCAATTTGACGAAGCCACAGTATCATACATGGTAAAAAATCATAATATTAAGGGAAATAATTAGATACACAGAGATTCAGTTACAACCTATTAGCGTTGACAATGACAAACATTTTCGGAAAGCAAACAATTCACAGAAAAGGCCCAACATTGTGGTAACTCACTGTACCGTACAGGTATTGCAGACATAATCAAATATTAATTTGAGGTGGCAAAATCAGGAGAAGAAAAATGCTTTAAACAACTGAGATTGATTAATTATACACCAACACTACCTTGTTTTCTGAATCGGTGGGAATGTGGGAAACCACATTATTGGTGACATCCAAGTCGCCCTCCAAGTCTGATCAATCGGCATTTAATTGATGATATCAGCATTGTGAGAAGAGATAGAGAAGAAGGATGAATAGTTGTTAGAGTATTAAGGGTTACATATATAGGGATATTAGACACCATTAGGTAAATGAGTATCTAATAATCCGTTTAACACCAAATGAGTAATCCCTATATACTCTAACACTTCTCCTCAAACTGAAACATACATATCAATCATGCACAGCTTATTACATAAAGACTCAAACATTCCTATACTGAAATCTTTTGTGAATATGTATGTTAACTACTCAAAGGACTGAATATAAGGAGTACATATAATCCCCTTCATAACCATATCTCTCACAGAAATGACAGTCAACCTCCACATGCTTTGTATGTTCACGAAAAGTGAAATTGTTGACAATAAATATTACAGTCTGATTGTCACAACGCATAAACATACGAACCTCGACATCAAACCCAAACTACTCCAACAGTGACTTCACTTACATCATCTCACAAGATGTTTGCGTTATCGATCTGTACTCACCCTCTGCATTAGACCTGAACACCACATTTTGCTTCTTACTGTGTCAAGTATCTAGGTTGCCTCCTACACAAGTACAGAAGTCAGATGTAGATTTTCTGTCCCCTCTGTCTCCTACATATCCTCAAATGTCCATTTTTCCTGTATATCAAGCCTTTCCTTAAAGCACCCTTCACGTATGATAGAACTCACAGAGCTCTTAGTTAATGTACTTTCTTGAACTCATGCATAAACTGACTTAAAAGACTAACTGCATATGAAATATCAAATCTAGTCGCAATTAAGTAAATGAGCTTCCCAATCAGCCTCCCGTACTGACCAAGATCCTCCAACAACTCTAAGTTGTGGTCCCAGAATGAAGGGGTCTGCTCAATAGGCATGCTATCTAGTTTGCATCCTAGAAGACCTATCTCCTGTAGAAGATCCAAAACATATTTCTTTTGTGACAGTGTCATTTTACCATGTGCATACGCAAACTCTATCATAAGGAAGTAATGAAACTTCCCCATGTCTTTTGTCACAAAGTGAACTTGTAAATGATGTTTTACTTCTGCAATCCCCTGAGTATCACTGCCTGTCATAAGTATGTCTACATATAAAACTAGAACGACACGTCTCCCAGCTATCCTCCTGTAGAATACTGAATAATCCACCACACACCTCTGAAATCCTCCAACAACAACCACTTGACTAAACTTTTCAAACCACACTCTTGAACTTTGTTTAAGGCCATAGATCGCCTTCTTGAGTCAGCACACACAATCCTCCTCCTGAGCAACATACCCTAGAGGTTGCTCCATCGGAACAGAATCGTGTAAGTCCCTATACAGAAAAACATTTTTAACATCTAGGTGATACATCAGACAAAAACACTCTGATGGAATTAAAACGAGCCACAGGTAGGGGTGGGCACTCAAACCGTCCAAACCGATTAACCGAACCGAACCAAACCATTTTTAGCGGTTCGATTCGATTTTTCAAATTCAGTGGTTTGGTTTGATTTGGAATATCTCCAAACCCAACCATATGATTCGGTTTGTGGTTTCAAGGACGATTTAACCGAACCCAATATAAACTATATATGTTAATACGTATATTAAATATTTAAAAGAATATAGTATCTTTTACTAGGTTATTTTTTTAACTGATTGTTATTGGAAGTTAAATAAAAACGTTTTTGGTCATTTTTATGTATCTTTTACCAAACTGTTTTATATTTGATTCTTGTAGTCGATAAGCTTTACTACTGTAATTCTATCATAATATGATACATGAAAATTTCATATTACG
>JAMKQA010043547.1:0-13341 GCA_024699735.1 Posidonia australis | reverse complement strand
CCAGCAAACCGGCGATCTGCATGGCCTACCGTACAAAGCTTCGTACGGCGCCATCCCGATGCTCGAGTGATAACTATTGTTGTAGGCGAACTCAATCAACGGCAAATGGTCCTCCCAACTCCCTTGAAAGTCTAAGGCACATGCTCTGAGCATATCTTCCAACATCTGGATAGTCCTCTCTAACTGACCATCCAACTGAGCATGAAATGTTGTGCTATAGTTGAGCACAGTGCCAATGGCCTCCTGTAGAGTTCTCCAGACCCTTGAGGTGAACCTCATGTCTCTGTCCAACACGATGGACACCGGAACACCAAGCAGCCTCACCACCTCGGAGACATACAACTCCACCAAGTGGTGCATCAGAAGCTTCACCCGAATGGCCAGGAAGTGAGCAGACTTGGTTAACCGATCCACGATCACCCACACGGTGTCGTTCTTCCTCTGAGTTTGTGGCAAACAAGTCACGAAGTCCATCAAGATGTGCTCCCACTTCCACACAGGAATATCCAATGGCTGCAAGGTCCCTCTAGGTCTCTGGTGCTCTACCTTGACTAACTGGCAGGTAGTACACCTCGCCACATGGTCAGCAGCATCTCTCTTCATGCCAGGCCACCAAAAGTTCCGCTTCAGGTCTCTGTACATCTTCGTACTACCAGGGTGTATGGTTTACCTAGACCAATGCGGTTCATCTAACAACCTCTGCTTGGCCTCCTCATGCTGGGGCACAAACATACGCATGTCATACCTCAGCTATCCATATGCCCCAATAGAGAAATGAGGCACTCCACCATCCTCAAGCTTCTCAAACACAGCCTGGACAAACGGATCTAGCTGTTGACAGGCGACAATAAACTCAAATAGCTTCGGGCAAACAGACGGGTTGGCCACCCAGGCACCAACTGTTCCCCGAGCTTGCTGCTTCGGCCTGTAGCTCACTAGATCCTCCAACATGTTCCACTCCGTGACCAACAAGCTCACCATCACGTGCGTACGTCGACTTAGGGCATCAGTGACCACGTTGGCCTTGCCAGGATGGTAGGACAGGCTAAAATCATAATCCTTCAAATACTCCACCAAGCGACGCTACCTCAAGTTGAGGTCCCTCTACGTGAAGATATACTTCAAGCTCTGAAGATCGGTGAAGACCTCAAACTTCTCCCCATAGAGATAGTGTCGCCAGAGCTTAAGAGCGAACACTACGGCAGCCATCTCCAAATCATGGCTCGGGTAGTTCTTCTCATGATCCTTCAGCTGGCGCAAAGCATACGCGATGGCAGTGCCATGCTGCATCAGAACACACCCTAACCCAACACCGCTGGCATTACTATACATAGTGAAGCCACCACTTCCAGAAGGCAGAGTCAACACAGAGGGAGAAACCAAACGAGACTTCAGCTCTTGGAAACTCGCCTCACAATTCTGGTCCCAGCAAAAAGGAACACCCTTCTTGGTCAACTCTGTCAAAGGTGCTACTATGGAGGAGAAATCCCTGATAAACCTCCTATAATAGCCCGCTAGACCCAAGGAACTCTTGATCTCTAACACAGTCCTGGGTCACTCCAAACTACTCACCACCTCAACCATGGCAGGATCCACTCTAGTGCCTTCTCCAGAAATGAAATGACCAAGGAACATGACTTCGCTCAGCCAGAACTCACACATGGAGAATATGGCGTACAGCTGATGACGCCTAAGAGTATCCAAAACTGCCCTCAGGTGCAAGGCATGAGTCTCAACATCAGGAGAATAGACCAGCACGTCATCAACAAAAACCACAACGAACTGGTCCAAAAAAGAGCTGAAAATCCTATTCATCAGATCCATAAACGTAGCCGGCGCATTGGTCAAGCCGAAAGGCATGACCGTGAACTCGTAATGCTTGTACCGTGTCTGGAAAGCAGTCTTCCGAATGTCTACTTCTCTGATCCTCAACTGGTGATACCCTGACCTCAGATTAATCTTCGAGAACACCAATGCAGACTGCAGCTGGTCAAACAGGTCATCAATGCGGGGCAGGGGATCTTGTTCTTCACCGTGATCTGGTTCAGCATCCGATAGTCTATACACAGTCGGAGTGAACCATCCTTCTTGCAGACGAACAAGACAGGCGCTCCCCATGGAGACACACTCAGCCTGATAAACCCCTTGTCCAGCAACTCCTGCAACTGAGTCTTGAGCTCTCGCAATTCCGTTGGTGCCATGCGATAAGGAGGCTTCGACACAACACTAGAACCAGGGATCAAATCGATCGATAACTCTACTTCCCTGTGAGGTGGCGTACCTGGCAAATCGTCAGGGAAAACAACGGGATATTCACACACTACAGAGATGTTATGAACACCCAACTCAAGAGAAGTGGAGGTAACTATACTAGCTAGATACCCCACGCAACCACTAACCAAGGACTTATAAACCTTCATAGCTGAAATGACAAGCTTAGGCTCACCCTGACACCCACCTTGCACAAAGAAAGACCCATCCTCAAGAGACCCAAAATAAACTCTCCTCCGAGCATAGTCTATCAAAGCGGACTGCTGCATCAACCAATCCATGCTGAGTATCACATCGTACTCCTGCATGTCCATCATGATCAGGCTAGCATCGAACTCTCTACCATTCAGCTTCAAGTCGACAGACTACAGATACCTCCATGCCATATTGTGCTCCCCCAGCAGCGTCACCACGCTGAGATGAAAGGCCAGTCTAGCTAGTCTCTCTCCCAACTCCGCCGTGAAAGACTTAGAGATAAAGGAGAAAGAACTCCCTGAGTCAAACAGCACTTTGGCCATCCGGTCAGCCACAATAAAAGAACCTGATGGTCAAGCAAAACAACACCACACATCCATTCAATCAGGCAGATGTCCAGATTACAAGGAGATTACAACATATCTCAGAGGGTTACAGAACCAACTATTCATCCTTACCCTCAACAACATCTCCCGAAGACCCAATGGTGCACGTGCGATGGAAAAACAGGGGAAACAAAGGAGGTCAGGTGGGAGGAGAAGGGGAAAGGAGAAGGAAGGAGAAGAAAGAGTGGAGAGGAAGAGAAAGAGGGTGGGGGAGGAGGAGGGATGCATCTTCGAGGAGGAAGGGAAAGGAAGAATAAGGAAGGAGAAGATGGCGATGGCGACGGAGGAGAGCGGTGCGGCATATAAAGCCTGCGCCCGCAGTAGCTAAGAACGTGCCCACCTGCACGTCTCAGCCACCGACACACCGCTCGAGCAACCAACCGCTCCACCCAACCACTGGCCACAACCAACAGCCCATAAATGCAGGCCCCAAGGGGACCCCACACCTAGGCCCCACACGGACCCACACTTGGGCCCTACACGCACAGTGCCAACCATGCACAGGGACACACAAATAGAAGCCAGCCCAAGAGGCCCAAGCCCAAAAACACAGAACTGCACAACGGGCCTCAGAATAGTAACACCCGTCCAGGAATAAAATTCATAAAATGTAAATAATTACAAAATAAATTTTACGGGTGTTACAGCTTCAATGTGGATTTTATTGGCCCACACTATTTAAGGATGCTTATGAATATTGTAAGAGTCGTAGTAGGTGTCAACAATTGGACAAGATCACAAGAAGGAATATGACGCCATTACAACTTATATTGGAAGTGAAGATTTTTGATGTGTGGGGAATTGATTTTATGGGCCCATTTCCTAATTCTCATGGTTATTTGTACATTTTAGTGGTAGTTGATTATGTGTCCAAGTGGATAGAGGCTACACCATGTAAATCGAATGACAACAAGGTGGTTATTGAATTTCTAAAATCACACATCTTTTCTTGGTTTGGTATGCCACAAGCCATCATTAGTGATAAGGGCACACATTTTTGCAACTGATCATTTGAGGCTTTGATAAGAAAATATTCTATCACCCACAAGCTTGCCACTCCATACCATCCTAAAACAAGTGGCCAAGTGGAGGTATCAAATAGGCAAATCAAGCAAATTTTGGAGAAATTTATTAAACCAAATAGAAAAAATTGGTCTAAGAGACTAAATGATGCATTATGGGCCCATCGAACAGCATTTAAGACCAACTTAGGAATGTCTCCATATTGGCTTGTATTTGGAAAAGCGTGCCACTTGCCAGTAGAATTAGAACATCGAGCATTATGGGCCATCAACCATTTGAATTTAGATTTAGCCACTACTGGAGTCAAGAGGAAATGGCAATTGAATGAGTTAGAAGAATTGAAAAATGAAGCATATGACAGTGCTAAGATTGACAAGGAGAAAATCAAGATTTTTCATGATAAAAGAATTCTAAGAAAATCATTTTTACCAAGACAAAAGCTTCTCCTTTACAATTCTAGACTTCATCTATTTCCAAGAAAATTAAGGTCCAGATGGACAGGACCTTATGTAGTGAAAGTGGTCTACCCCCATGGAGCGGTGGAAATTAAAAATCCAAAGAACAGTAAAAATTTTAAAGTCAATGGTCAATGTTTAAAACTATTTTTGGAACTACCCATTGAAAAGGAAGATGAGGGCAGGGATCTTCATGACCCTCAATATCATGGGTAATTTGTGAAAACATTTTGTAAATATGTACATAGTGATTTTTTTATTTAAAAAAAGGAGAAAAAGAAAGAAAGAAAGAAGAAGAATGTGAGTTGTTTAGGGTCTTAGATTGTATATATGTACGAATTCTACATAACATTGTTCTTTTTTTAGCAGTGGAAGAACTTCATCCCGAATCAAGTATCATTGTTCTATTTTTATGTAAATTCATTGATCATATCATTCATTGTATATATTAAGGACAATGCACGATTTAGGTGTGGGTGGGAGTCTTCTCTGTGTCTTTTTCATATATTTTTAGTTGTTGGGTGACTTTTCATTTTTCTGTTTTTCCTTTTCTTAAAAAGAATTTGAAAAAATGAAATAAAAAAAGAGTCTTCTTTAGGCCTTTTTTGTTTGTTGGGTTTTTTTAAAAAATGGCAAAAAAATATATTAGGAGCTATCCACATTAGTCTAATTAATTGGGAGTGAAGGAGTAGTCTTGTCTTAAAATTCAAAGGTAAGATTGAGTAATTGAGAACCCGATAATTCAAAGAGTAGAGACAAAATCTGAAAAATAGCATCATCTAAAATATCTATAACTCATATGTACCTTATCATGCACTATCACTCTAGACCTTAGCTATGGGGATGAAAGGAAGGATTGAACACCTTAGCAATACGAAAAGAAAAAAGAAGAGAATAATAACATCCAATAATCACTGAATAACTGGGTATCATGCCTCAATAAGCATTGGTATTCACGTAAAAAGGTGATTGGAGGATCAAAAAAAAGAGAGAAAAAAAAGTCTTATCTTTGAGGCCTTGGCTACTCGAGTAATTAAGTCCTTAGGGGTGTCTCCACATCTGGTGACCTAAAACCATATGGTTTGGGATCCACTGACCTAAAACTTGCTAATTGGGTAGCTAAGACTAAAGTCTAAGAAAGCAAGATACCAAAAAAAAAAATTTGCTAAGGTGATAAGGTTGGACTTAAAAATCCATACTAAGGTCTATTTCACAAACACAAGGTATATATGAGCAAATTTTTAAGAAGATGATGTGAAAAATAGGATAAAATCTCTATGATAACAAGAAGAGGGTTCTCAACAAAGGTTAAACTGGAGAATTACGACACTAAGAAACTTTGGATCGTTTAATTAACTAGGTTATTGTAGATACCTTAGAATTTTTCCTTTACTTTATTTTCCATTTTATTTATTCCTTAACCTCTTCTTTTGAGATTTTGTGGGTAGATCCACTACAAACCTTCATGAGACACCACTCACCCACTAGGGTAGGTTGCACATGTTAAGTGCAACCGCGATTCCTACGAAAGCGAGTTAGGATTTTTTTTTCTTCTTTTTAGAGTCAGTTTGGCTAGAGGACTAGCAAAAGATAGGTATAGGGGTGTTTGATTAGTTCATAATGCATACATATTTTATTCTCATATTTATTTGTTTTGTACATAAATAATGGTACTCAAGGTGGTTTTATGCAAATTTTGTAGGAACCTAGAGAAAAATAGAGGAAAAAGAATAATTGTGTCAGAAAGAAAGGATAGACTTGCATGGAAAATTCTAGTGCCATGTCAAGAGATCAAAATGAGATTTTCCATGTGACAAAATATTGGGATAAACATGAGCTAACGAAGCAACCAAAATCAACGGTGATTCAGATGATCTAGGCGCCTAGGAGGCGTCCGGATGATCTAAGCGCCTAGGAGGTGTCCAGATGACGATATGGTGCCTCCTAGGCACCGAATCAGAAGGAAGATAATCCAATTTTTGAGGCAGATGACGTGTACTTGGAAATATCTTGTATTTAATTTTGAAAATGTAATTGTGACGTCGAATTTATCTCTGACGTAAGCAAGTCCTTGTAAGTCTATAAATGGACCCCTTGTGTAGATCTGGGGCTCCCATCTAGGTTTTTGACTTTTTTCCTTTCTATATTTTGAATGATCTAAAAGATTAGCATTGTAACCAGATTCTATTTAATAAATTTTTTTTTTCTTTCATTATGCCTTCCATTTCTCCTTCTTCTTTCTCTTTTAATTTAAGGATTTGTGTAATCATGTTTGGCTAATCTTCTAGATGTAGGGTAGAGATGAACTTTATTTAGATTGAGATGTGTAATCATGTTTTCTTCTCTTTTTCTTTGTGCTTCATGCAATGAGTATGTGGGTCGGATTTATATTACATAAATCACTCATAGAATCGATAAACTTTGATAGACCAATATTGATATTATCTTTTTAGTCTATGCTTAGGGAAGATTTAATTAAGGGTTGAATATATAATCGTGATTCCATTATATATCATCTGATTTAATTTGGTTTGTATGTTTTTACTCCCTGACTTGATATTCTATTATGCACATTTAGCATATAGTTTATGCTTGTTAGGATAAAAAACATTGAATCATGTTATTTAGATCAATAGAGAGGAAGGGAATAAACATGATCATGCATTCTTAATTCTATATAAATGGATTTGATACCCTAGGTTTTAATTCATTTGTTAACATCCTAATAATCTACTGTTAGACTTTCCTTTATTACATAAATTCTATCAAATCTTTGTCAATAATTGATAATAAATCTTTGTTTCTTAAACACTTTTCTCTATGGGATTGACCCAAATTTGCCAATGTACTACTCTAGATGTCGTACACTTGCGGTTAATTAAAAAGAATACGTCATGGGACAACAGTCCTTTTTCGAGAATATTGGTCACACTAAAGGACAAAAAACACTTAACCACAACAAATTGCATTCATGCATTTTGCATATGTTCATATGGCTTAAGACCAATCGTACCCGGTCGACCTAAGCCACCATATGGACCAATCACTGTATCATGTGTTGACCTTGCATTCACATTGCTTGCTTGAATCATGCATTCATGCATTATTTCCCATAACATTGGCAGTGGAGCACAAACAACGTAACGTTCTTCGAGAGTGTTAGAAACCCATAGAATGTGTGATCCTCCTTAAGCCTATTAAAGTCTCACCTATCTTTTCAATCATTCCAATCCAAGTAAGCTCTCAGACGGAAAGCCACAATTATTTCATTTTTCTTTTCTTTTTTATCAATGATAGGGTAATATCCCCATGATCACTTTAGTTTTTGCTCCGTTGAAGTTGTCTCTACATGATCGACATGGTCGTGACACCGACTGCAACACATAGCTCCCAAACTGACTTAACCCTTCCATACCTGAGCCATCAATATATTGGCATTTTAATCGAACCACCAGGCTGTACGACTATGTCCCAAAATCATGTTTGTTCACCCTTTCCACCGCCTAGTTGTGTGATAATTTCCCAAAACCAAGTAGGTCTCACCTTTTGGCTATGTGACAATGTCCCAAAATCAAAAGGTGGTCTTCCTTATTTGTACCCTTTGTCGCAGACCACTTGAGAGCAAGTTCTTTATTTCAGGAAATGCTCAATGGGGATATCCTTCCTACCTTTGAACCAATCTTAGTCTAATATCAACTCCAAGGAGGGACATCTATAGATATCTATTTTTGCATTTCCCAGAGTTCATGTAAGATAGGAACCATTAAGGTGCCTTAAATCACATGGCTAAGGATCTATAACATATTTTCAAATTTTTCATATCTTTTTTAAAACATTCCTAATTTCACTTGATTCAAGGTCGTTAGCTGTGACAACGCTAGTACGCTCAGACTAAGTGATAGGTTCAAGCCTCATGAACATTTTTGATGTGAGTCATCTACTATGGCAGAGTTAATACTCTTGCCTTACTCAAATTAGTAGTAGATTTGAGTATTTTTGAACTTAAATAAAAAAAATTTATGATTTTTTGGAATATCTGAAGTATTTCCGAAGTTTTAAGATATCTCTATGGAAAAAAGTAAAAGACAGGAGATAAACTGTATAAGACTAGGATGTTGACATTGGCGACGGGCCTCATCACCACTTCAGTATGCAACATGTCATGTCGTTGTTGAAATGGGCGATGAAATATCTCGATGCCATAGAAACTAGTGACGAGAATCCTAGCATTCTCACTCCAAATAATTTGTCATCTCAGACCTTAATATGACATATGGGATATTTTTAAATGATATCATGATTTTTCCCATAATTATTATAATTTCTATGATTTTCTAGCATTTAAATATGTAAGCATATCATATAAGTCATTATAAACACCAAATAATTCAAGAAAATTATTGAAATGTGGATGACATGATAATTAAGATTACTTATCTTTATTTTTAACAAAAATGAGATAGAAAATTATTGAAATTTGGATGACATGATAATTAAGATTACTTATCTTTATTTTTAACAAAAATGAGATTTTTTTTATAAGTTTTCACATTTTTAATGTTATAACTATATTTAATTCAAGAAAATGCCTAAAAATAAAGATAAAATTCAAAATATCTGGATGATTGCCAATCTATATTAAATCAAATATATCCTTGATTTTAACTTATTTTTCTCGTAATTTTAGAGATTTAAATTTTCAAATTGGATTTACTTAATATTTTGAGTTTAAATTGAATTTGGAATTTATTTAAAATCCTTCTATTATGAAGATGCTTTTAAATTATGGATTTAGTCATTACTGATTAATAGATTCATATGAAAATATTTTGAGATCTTAATTTATAAAATATTGCCTTTTTGGTTGCTCGATGCCACATGGATGGGCAACTCGCTGACATGGTTGATATTAATGCCTTTCAAACATTGATTCTCCGTGTCAGCCGTAAAAGGTATCTGTAAGCTCGTCGTTAGTCTGAAGGGCGACATAGAGATTCTATCGCCTATCCCATAGGCAACGAGTAAGATTATCTGATTTCTTGTAATTTTAAACTTATTCGATCCTAACCCTTGATCTTCCACTCATCAATGACTAGATATGGACCCCTAAACTCTATAAATAGAACCCTAGGTTAAGAGTTTGTCAGGAGGCAATTCAAAAAGACTAGGAGCAATTCAAAAAGACTAGGAGCAAGTCAAAAACCCTAAAAAGAAGTCCTATGAGAGAGAAAGATTGAGAGAAAGAGAGCCATAGCCCTCCTCCACTCAATCCAACCTCCAAATGAGATAGTCTAGATCCACCAGAGATCACTTTGTCCAAGAGCCATAGTGCACTTCTGGAGCTCTGTCTGCATCCACTTCCTCCATCCACTCCAAAGTGCATGAGGGTGAAGGGAATATCGTTCAATTATTCATTTTTCATGCATAATATTGCATTCATACACTGACCCAAAGCACATGCATGCAAGGACAACCCTCGGATAGTATTTTGTTTCATTTATTCTTGTTATTTGTTGTTTATTTTGGTATTGTTTACTACACTTAGACTAACCTAAATCTTTTTTTTTTTGATGGGAATAAGACCACATAGCACGAGGAAGTCGCTGGACAACATCTTACCCTCGATCTAATGAAACAAAGAACCTACATCAATCACAACCATCATCTCTCGTAGACGTCTTGTCAATCAACTTCAACGAAAGACAAGTGGCGATCACAACAAAAGGTGTCAATGTCAATGGCAACGTCAACATTTCCATCAACACCCCCCTTGCCAAAAAAAACTAGATCCACAAGCAGTTGTGTCTATTTCTCCATCTCCTAATGAGTTTCTATTGTTCCTATTTCTATTCCTAGGAAGTCTTGTAGAGTTTCAAAACATCCTTCTTATTTGAAAGATTTTAGTGTCATCATGTTTTTGGTTCTACAAATCAATCATCTTCAACAAAACAAAATTCATCAAAGAAAGGTACTACTCATCCTATTTTAATGTTCTTTTTTATCATAGACTATCTTCCCCACATAGAGCCTTTGTTGCATCCATTACTAGTCATTCTGAGCCCATTTCTTTTCATCAAGCTGATAAAAATGTTTTGTGTTGTACTACCATGGATTCTGAAGTCAAAGCTTTAGAATCTAATCGTAATTGGGATCTTGTTTCCTTACCTCCGAGAAAATGACCAATTGGATGTAAATGGGTTTATAAAATTAAATATAAATCCAATGGTAATGTTGAGAGGTATAAGGCAAGGTTAGTGGCAAAAGGTTGCACTTAGTTGAAGGGGTTTGACTATAATGAAAATTTTGCACATATTATGAAACTTACTACTATCAAATCATTACTTGCCATTGCTATTGTGAAGAATTGGAGCTTGCATCAACTTGACATCAACAATGCATTTTCGCATGGTGACTTAGAAGAGGAATTCTACATGGATCCTCCTCCAGGTTATTTTAAAAAGGGGGAGTCCAAAGCATGGTTTTTCAAGATTTCTTCTACCCTTCTTACACTAGGTTATTAGCAATCAAAGGCTAATTATTTTCTCTTCACTCATAAGCATGCCAATTCATTTACTGCTGTGCTCATTTATGTTGATGATATCTTACTATCAAAAGATAATTTGACTGCAATTCAGAAGTTGAAAGAGTTCTTAAGTACTTAATTTCATTTTAAAGTTTCAAGACCTAGGAAATATTTTCTAGGGATTGAAGTAAGCAAGTCTTCAAAAGGTATATTTGTGTCTCAAAGGAAATATATCTTAAACATTTTGAAGGATGCAGGCTACCTAGGTGTTTGATCTACTAAACACCTATGGAGTTCTTAAATACTTAATTTCATTTTAAAGATTTAGGACCTATGAATTATTTTCTAGAGATTGAAGTAAGCTAGTCTTCGCAAGGTATATTTGTCTCTCAAAAAAATATACCTTAGACATTTTCAAGGATGCAGTCTACCTAGATGTTTGACATGCTTAAACCAATGGATTCCCAATTAAATTTTTCAGAAGAAAACTTTGAAGCACTTTTTGATGCACCTATTTATAAAAGGTTAATTGGTAGATTAATCTACCTTATTATCACAAGACTTGACATTTCCTACTCTTTTCAAGTGCTTAGTCAATATACAAGTAACTCAGGACATGATCACCATGATGCAACTCTCAAGGTGCTTCGTTATCGCAAAAATTCTCCGAGTCAAGGACTTCTTTACAGCTGCACTTCTAGCTTGAAGTTTAAAGTTTACTGTGATTTTGATTAGGCTCATTCTATTGTTACAAGGCACTCTCTTACAGGAATTGTGTCTTTTTACAATAGTCGTTAATCTCCTAGAAGGCTAAAAAGTAAGTAATGGTCTTTCATTCTTGCCAAAGCAAAACATATATCGTTGACCGCCACCAATTGTGAAATCATCTTTCTGCATTACTCAACAATTGTCTCATTCTAGCTCTTTTATTTTGTGATAATCACGCAACAATTCATATTGCATCTAATCCTGTTTATCATGAGCACAACAAACATATAGAATCAGATTGCCATCTGATTCATGAAAGGATTCAAGCTGGTTTTATGAAACCTTGTTATGTTTCTACTGATAGTCAAGCAATTGACATTTTTACCAAACCATTACGTTGCGGAAACCCAAGACAAACACAAATCGAAAGAAGAAGGAGAAACAAACAATCACACATATAAAGAAAAGAAAGGAAACAATTTAAGTGATTCACCACAAAGGGTTGCGTCCACAGGTGGCAGCAAGGAGAAAGCTTCACTATTCTTCAAGATGTTACAAGGGAGAAGGGAGAGAGACCAGAGGAATAGCCATCATGTCTCCCATAGAGTTTACAATAGACTAAACTCTCATAATAAACCCTAAAACACGTTAAATATATAAACAGATTACTGTAGAGGACATCCACTACAGATGTTCGCTAAATCGCTGCTTCTTTCAACGACGCGGGCGAACGTCCAAAACGGACGTCCACAAAAGTTCTGTAGCACTAGAAGAATTGACAGACATCCAAAACGAACATCCACTCAAGCGCTGTCCAGCCTAAAGGCATAATAGACGTCCGTTCTTAACGTCTGCTTGAGATTCTGAGGCTCAATAAACCTTAGATTCAATGCATTTTTAACAATACTCCACCTTCACTTGAATTCTCTTGCCACCGCTAGCCCCACCTTGGAGCTATTGCCAACTATCAACATTGAGCAAGTCCAAACAATGTAGAAACTTACTCTTAGAAACCAGTTTGGTGAATATATCAATTGGATTGTCTTTTGTACCAATCTTCTTCATCTTGATTCTCTTCTCTGTACTGATGAAGTGATATCTCACATCAATGTGCTTGGCCCTGGCATGATGCACTTGATCCTTGGCTAAGCATATTGCACTCAAACTGTGACAAAACACTATAGCCTGATCTTGTTGTAGTCTGAGATCTCTATCTACTCCTTTAAGCCAAATGCCTTCGTTAGTACCTCTTGTCAATGCCATATACTCTGCCTTTACTATAGCAAAGTAACTGATGGCTGTAGAGTTGCTTTCCAACTCACTACAGAACAACCTACTATGAAGACATAGCCAGTCATTGATCTTCTACCATCTACATCTGCAGCATAATCTGAATTAGAATAACCTGCAACCAAGCAATTTGCATCACCTCCATAAATGAGACCTATGTCAAATGTTCCTTTCAGATACTAGAATATACGCTTTGCAGCTTGCCAATGTTCTTTTCCAGGTTTACACATAAACCTACGGACAACACTAACAACATGTGCAATATCGGGCCTAGTGCACACCATCGCATACATCAAACTCCCAACTACGCTAGTATAGGGAACACGAGACATGTTGTAACATCTGTGCCTGGAATTTTCCATTTTATATAAACCATGGATTTCTTGTAATTATTGTATATGGTTTATTAATGGTTAATTCAGTTTGAGTTGGTTGGTTGTGGTTCTTCCCTGTGTTTTGTGCCTTTGGTTTCTCCCTTGTGGTGTGTTTT